>CM055903.1:39435352-39722852 GCA_029582155.1 Panopea generosa
CTATCAGAGACATATAAACATATACAGTCAATCCTGTATAAGCGGACACCTCTATTAAGCATCCACATTTGCTATTTCCCATTTCTATGCTTTCAGAGCAAACCGACCTGTATTAAGTAACAACCTGTCTTAAGAGGTCATTTTGCATCTTCCCATTATTAACTGTTTAAGACGCATTTGACTGTTTTTAAGTTTTACTTGCTGGATTAAATGTACATGTAGTAGGTTTTTTTTGTAATTCGTTATCAATTGGTCTTTGGCGCTACCGTATAACAACAATTTACCTCCCATTGCTGAGGTCGCGGGCTCGGGCCCAGCTCGGTCGAAAAACTAAATATAAGAAAGTTTGTCAGTTGCTTGCGGAAGTACGATAGTTGTAATCGGATTCATTATGCGGTCATCCTCTGCCAATAAAATTGGATTGTAATGATAAAATTAATGGCAACTTTATCTGTACACAAAGTAAGTTTATACACCAGGGAGTTACTGTGTGCACATATGGGTTTAACTGGATGCGCATAGATATGTATATATACCAGTGACGTACGAGAATTGCTTAGCTATTCACCTTGGGCTGGTTTCACTAAACATCTCAAGTTGAGATGTTCCTCAACTCAAAATTCTTAATATCTATAAATGATTGCTCACTGAATGACTACACATAATTGAACTAATAACGCATTTTAACTGATTGGTACAGGACAGTGCAAAATGATCACTGTAAATGAAGTTATAGCATTTAAAAATAACTGAGTTGAAGAAAATCTCAACTTGAGATGTTTAGTGAAACCGGGACCAGGACCTGAATTCACAAATATTCAGATACAAGACTGAAAATTTAAAAGAAGAAGATTAAAGTAACATTTATTTAACAATCAGATTACTCTAGTTATTTGCAGCAACGAAAAAGTATTACTGATTATTTAACAGAAAATGTTACAGGGTCACAATTCTTACTCATAATTGTATGTTAACAGGGTTTTACTTTATGTGAAATTTTGAAACGGAATCCTGGTGAATTTAGGCCCTGTTTTTATATATATTTACAGGTCAAACAAGGTCATACTGAAAATGTTCGCATTCAGTGCTTTATTACCTCTAACACTGTTGTCCGTGGCCGCTCTTTCGTCGTCTGCTGAAAAACTGGCGAACTGTACTGTACAAGAACATATAAGTTCAAAGTTCTGTGTGCCTACTACGGCTCAATGGTCCTCCATTGAATGCAACGGTCTAAATTTAACATTTATACCATCAAGATATCCGACAGAAAACTCAACAGAAATATGTTTATTGGATCTAAGTAACAATGATATCAAGATTGTCAACGCCAATGCCTTTGTACATGTAGCACATATACAGGTGTTGGATCTTCAGGAAAATCGGTTATCGTACATCGCCACAGGTGCTTTTAATGGATTGTCAAATTTGACCTACTTGAATCTCACCCAAAACAACCTAACGTGGCCGAAGAGTTTCGGAAAGGGTGTTTTCAAGCCATTGATACATCTATTAAACATCAATATAAAAGAAAATAAATTCACAACGTTCGTCGGCATGGCAACGGAGATGCTGTATATGAAGGCTCTCCGCGGACTATATATCGACGCATGCGCAAACTGTACTTTTGGGCCAGGATTTGAAAACCTAACGACTCTTTCACACCTCTCTCTATCAGGCCGGTCGGCGGGTGCATGTGATATGAGACAAGTAGGAAACACAACATTTTTGCATCTTCCGCAAATAAAAAAACTGTGGATGTCCTTTTGCAACATCAGTAGCATAGAAGCTAACGCGTTTGCACCTTTAAAAAAACTTGATCTACTCGATATATCTTACAACGAGAAACTCGGATTTAATAGAATGAACAAAGCGTTATATGGACTGCGAAATTCGACAACTCTGTTTCTGTTGAACGTAAACTGTATTCACAAAAGATATGGACGAGGCACACAACTCAAAATAAAACATGTTGAAAATCTCAGTACACTTAAAAAACTTTCCATTTTACACATGGACTTAAACAAACTGGAAATATTTGAAACAGCTGTGTTAAGCCAATACCAATTTCCTGCACATTTGAAAGAGTTTACACTATCAGGAAATAGAATGACTTATGGGGAATACGTCGGTTACATTCAAAATGCCAAAAGTTTGCAGCGCTTGGATTTATCTCGGCAGCACCTGAACTACGACCCTTTCAAACACGAACATTATGGGGTCTCCAGGTACAGTCAACAGTATCCAGGTGAAGAGGTCCCTTTCAACAGATTGCAATTGTCATCGTTCAAACAATGATTCATCTTGTGCGAGAGTTGTCCTCCCTGAAAAAATAAGGTCTTTAAAATGGAGGAAAAGTTTCCTGGATTTTGAGATAACCAAGATGATTCTTTGCGGACCGGCACAGCTTAAGGTCGTTGATTTATCTTTTAATCTTATTTCCAAATGGATCGGACCTGTGTACGGTGTAGATTCCATAAAAGAATTGGACTTATCAGAAAACTATTGCGATGAAGTTCATAATACCTTTTTCCATCAGTTTTCTGCACTTGAACAATTGAATGTGGCTGGTAACTTTCTTGGAGTGGTCCTACATCCAAAATCAAAATACCAAAACGATGAAATTTTCGGGAAATTACAAAATCTCACTCACTTAGATCTGTCAAGTAACAAAATAAAACACATGCACCAGAATGTATTCGCGGGTCTAAAATCTCTGCGCTATCTCAATCTAAGGCTTAATATGATTGACCAATGGGATTATCCGTTAGACAACAGCATGTGTCTGAGAATGTTAGATCTATCGTCTAACCAGATGGATACGTTGCCAGGTAACGTTTTGAAGAACCTCGATTCTTTGGTAAACACGGAGTGTAATAAAAATGAAACCGTCACCGTTAATCTGACTGCAAATCCGATTGAATGCACATGTCACACGTTGCCATTCCTTAAATGGATGTACAATTCAAAGATCTATTTTCATTTTGCGTCTAACGACCAGTGTCGCTTAAAAGGGGGTGAACGATTTTCTCTGGATGACATGACTGCTGTGGACTAATGTCATTAACAGACTTGAAGATGAATGCAAAGACAGGACATGGATTCCAATAACATTCGCCTCACTGGCTAGCTGCGCAGCGGGCATGCTCGTGTGCGTCTGCGTATATAAGTATCGTTGGAAACTGCGCTATATATATTACAAAAGAAACCAAAGGTACACGCATGAAGGTTTCGAATGGTTGTTTGAAAACGATGCATTTATTTCCTACGCGAAAAACAACGGAAGTTTTATAAAGAACAAACTAGTTCCTGCTTTAGAAGGACAACATAACCTGAAGGTCTGGGTTGCGGATAGGAATTCGACACCTGGAGCGTCCGTCGCGGGAAATATCACGCATGCAATATACAGCAGCCGGAAGTCCGTTCTTCTGGTAAACCGGAAGTACTTGAAAGAAGGGTGGTGTGACTATGAAATGCACATGGCGCTTACAGAGTCTGTGGAAAGCAAACGGAAGTTAATCATCATTGTTCTAATGGAAGACATACCGACAAGGGAATTCAACGTTAGTTTTCTCAAACTGTTGAAAAACGAAAAATCATTGGAGTATCCGATCCATCCTCAAAACATGGACATATTTTGGTCAAACTTAGCAGATGCAATTATGACATAGCCAGTATGTTGTAACATTCAGAAATATGTATCCCACTCACCACCAAAAAAGACCCCCCCCCAACCCCCCAACATTTGTTTTTTAAAAAAATCAACCAAAACAAATCAAAAACAAGAACAAAACAAAACCCCTATATATACGGAATCAAAATTAAAGGGAAACACTAGTTATATCACCAAAAAACATATTTCTATATATAACAATGAACCCGCTTGCCGCTTGACAGGTTCATTTTCAGGTTCAGATTAGGAACTTTTCCACAAAGTGTTATCAAATATAAATATCATAGGAAAGTAAATTTAAATAAGCAGAAACCAATGTATTTATTATGGGTTTAAAGCAAATGAATACATATATGTGTAATGTTCAGTCAAGGGTATAGAGCACGAGCCAACTCGTGCGATACAGTCGGTATATAAGTGATACAAGTGTAGGCCCACTCCATTCGAGGTCATTGGGTTTGCCGAATAGTTACGTTGTTTACACATATTTTCATATATACCCCCCCCCCCCCCCCCCCCACACACACACACACACACACACCCAAAAGAGGTCAACGTAAAGTAAAGTACAAAAAAAGAAGAAAACATGGTGTTTTTGTCGTATTTAAAACTGTATATACAACTAAATGAGGACGATATTGTGTTAAGAAGTAACTATTTTTTGAAAGTTGTTATACAGTTTCTGTCAGATGTTGGACATTATAAATTGTATAAGGTTGTACTTTATTTGAGTTTGTACATTGACAGATAGCCATTGCAAGAAAAGGGTGCTTCATGCGAATAAAACCTCCATGGTATCAGCTGTTGCAGATCCTCGTATTATGACAAGATGTTTGACAGATTGTTTTGCGCATCTTTATTGTAAAAAATGTTATAATGGCAATACAATTGACAATGTTTATTACTGTTTAATTCCACACTTATCGCCAGTGGTAGGCTAGGCAATTGAGATAAATTTTAATTTTAAACAATTTCTGAAAATTACATTCTACACTATGCAAATATGAAATTAAAATACCCCATGTGTGCAGACCTTTAATATCGTCCCTTTTTTTTGGAAAAGATCATAATTTTTGTAAATGATTTAAAGGCATATTTCGCATATTTGTGATCATATATTAACGAAAAATCTTACTGTTTTTTTTTTAATTTTCATCATTTTTTATATATACGAAAGAAAAAAAATCAAATGAAATATTTATTTGTCCTTTTTAATACGCCTTTGAAGAGTTATTGTACTCGCTCTGGTGTGCTCATATTTCAAATCCACTACCTGTAAGCTAATTAAACTTGATGCTTGTGTTCACTATCATAAACGACTGGTAATGTGCCAAAATTAATGCTATTATCTTGTATGCTATACTAGAAATCCTCGTTTGTCATCATATTTTGTATAACTGTATTGCATTTAGAAGAGGAATGCTATAAGCTTGTCTTTTGTTCCAATCCTTTTAACAAAATTGCTTTTAAAATATGTTATATTTTAAAAAAAATCTAAAATATGTTTAACCCTTTACTTCATATAGATGCCTTTGGACACCTCTAATATGGACGCCTTTGGACACCTAATACAGAAGGCTTTTGAATTATTGGGTGAATTATGTTTATATTAACTGACAGAGTGAAAAACAGTGCAGGAAGTGTTCAGATTGCTCGTTACAAGCAATCTGAACTCTTCCTGCACTGTTTTCAAAGGCCTTCTGTGATTGGTGCGGGAAAACGTGTATCTACGGAGTAAAGGGATAAACCACAATATAACTTCATTTTGATTTTAGACAGAATTAATGCCCCTTTCATTATAAGAAAAAAACGATAACATTGTTCAAGCAGAACTGACCCAGCTCTCCCAATTCCGTCCGTTAGATAGCAATGTTGGAAAAGTCACATTTGAGCACGTTGGTTGGTCAGTTCGTTCAAATGAAAGTTTGAATGACATCACAGTTTATTAAGTGTTCAATTGCTATGAATTGTGGACCAGACATAGAATTTGTGGGATAATAGACCCGATTCTACAGATATCAGGTTCTGGGATAGACTGACTGTAGCATGCTCATATATCTGAGTAACCACTACTCATACAGCAATGGAACTTCATGTGTATTGATATTCACTACCATAAAAGATACAAAAGGGGCCAATTGAGATAATTCTATTTGATTCCAAGGAAGATTCCAAGTTCTTTTCTACTAAAATTGTGATATGTTAAGTCAAGGAATTATAAAGAGAAGGAAACTGATTGAGTTTTTTGTGAATGCTTGCGTATTCACCCAAAATCTCGCATTAGCTGGTTTCCAATTATCTGTACTTCCATTCATCTCAGGAACACAAATTCAAATTCTTACATTGCAGAATGAAATTGTCATCAAAACAACACCAATCCCATAAACTTGTGTATAAAATTGTTGAAATACTTGTGGTTACAAAATTTGTACACTGCAGCTCAAATAACGACTATTTACAATAAATTTTCATTTAAACCTCAATATCTTTAATTCAAGCTCATTTTGCGTGATCGAAACATGTTTAAACATTTAAGATTATGTACAATTTATAGTTTTTGTAACAGTAATCATTTGCCTGTGAATTATGAATGATTAATTTGCAAATTATGAATCCTTCCTGTGCTATTTCATCAACATTTAGTCAGGAGATGCACGTTTCCTATCCTTCTATACAAGTCCTTGGTGAAGTGCATGATCCAGTGTTAGCATCAGCTCCAAGCCGTTGGTTTGATCCTCAGCCATGGCTAAGTGTGGTATAAGCTTATATACTTGTATGGTGTATACATATGCTTAGGTTATACCCAGGAAGACTTTGAGCATGATTTGCCTAGGTTGTAAGAATATGTTTCGCAATCATTTTAAAATAAATAAGGTTTTGACATTGGGCTATCTTTTGTAATTTTCTTAAATCGAAATGTAGAAAGAATGAAATACATTTGAAGAATCATCAAATGAATTTTTAAACTAATTACATATTAACCTCAAGCGAAAATGTTTTCTTCATCAAATGAATTTTTAAACTAATTACATATTGACCACAAGTGAAAATGTTTAAATCATTATGCTAGTAATGGGACTTTGTTTCCCTTCCATTATTGACATTTTGTCCAAGATTCATGAGGGTACCTTTACATAAACAAGATTTATATAGAAAAGGAAAAGCAACTGATCGAGATGTTATGAACTTTCTCGTATACTCACCCAAAATCTCGTTTTCAATAATCGTAATTTTCATTCATCTCAGAAATACAAATCAAAATTCTTTCTTTGTATCATGAATTCTCTACACAACAAGACATTTCCCAGCAAATCGTGTTTAAAACTGTTGGAGTACTTATGATTACAAAATATGTTTGCTAACTATTAACTAAATCAAAGCACTGCAGAGCATATAAGATTTAAAATGTCGCTATTGTTTTAGACAAACAGGTCAGTTTGCATATGTTGAAGTAGAATAATCCTGATTTCCTTTGATTCTTATGCAGGGTACAAAATCTACATGTTCTATGCTTAACGTTGACCCTTTTCTCGAATAAGTCAGATAATGTTACTGAATGGTTTGCCTTTAAAAGTGTATTTTCTGCTATAGTAGAAATATCAACTCTTAAATTTGGCAAATGTCCAACTTCAAGATTTTAGTTCAATTCAATGAAATGAGATTTGTATCTTCAACTCAATTCGTGATCTTTTCAGAAATGACAAGCTTTCTATCATATATAAATATCATAGTGCTCTGAATCTTGCACAATGAATTCCACTTTGAGTATATTCATTTACTGTTTTCTTTATTGATTTCTCTAGCACAACAGTGAAACTATTCGTTTAAAAGACGAAAAGTAGAAATGTATATGTCAACATTAATAATTGATTCTTACATTTATATTTTCTGGGGCCCTATATCACCCCATAAACGGAACTGCACTAGCCAAAATGTTACGGCGCCGATTTTTAGACACATCTGGATGTTTGCGTATTTTTCTACGGAAACACAAATGCTTTAACTCTAATATGTTTAAATGGAAATTATCCACTGTTCAAATTATTGGAAATATATGAAACATTTACTAAATAACAAAAAAATAGCACTGACATAATTCATAACTCGATCAATCTCGAATTCATTTTAGGAATACAAGTCTATTTTTAAACATTCGAGAGAAACCGCAAATCATGTGATCGACATAAGCATATCTCTATTTTTAGAATGAGTATTGATTGTTTATTGGCATAAGCAAGGAACTATAGAAGTATAGTTCCTTGGCAAAAGGGACAGATCTAGAAAAGTCCAAGATGGCATACTGGAAAATCTTTTGGTCATGTGGCCATAGTTCAGCGCGTCTGTGTTCATGCCCTTTAATTCCTTTGTGCTGATTAATAGCACTGAATATAAACTTATATGATACACAATTGTTTATAGGTATAAATCGCCGCTGTCTGTTATACTATTAATGTTTTCGTTGAAATAGGTGAATCTACTGTTTATAGTGAGTTCAAGCGCGTATCAGGGGGTGGAACTATTTGATTGGTGGTTGTCAGGTTTGCATTAACACGATACGTGGTTGTAGATTTGCGGTATAGGAAAAAATCATGTTAGCTCTGAGAACGACTGCTAAAGCACCGCCCCCAAAAACAACAAAAGAAATTTTACTTCCAACTGCAATGTTTTTAGTTCAAGATCATGTTACGTGTTTAAAACATTATAAAACATATACAGTTACATAAAACTTACAAATCAGATGTCAACTTCTTAATTCTTTGTGTGCTATTTTATCACTATTCAGTACAGACATGCAAGTTTGGGACTTATTAAGCCAGGTGGGATAACTCCATTTTGATTTAAGGCAGAATTTATTAACACGAAATCTTTGACATCACAGGTTGGCTGAAAATATTAAAATTTATTGTTATGTAGTCCTACATTTTGTGACGTCACGTGTTTGTATTGTATGCTTTATCATTGCATAAGCAATATAATAAATAGATGAAGTTACATGAGTGCTCATTTATTATTGAATTTATCAAACAAGTTTGCAAAAATGTAATATACGAGGTTTTTCGTCCAGCATTAAATTATTTTTATTGATATGGTTTTATAAATTCAATCAGTCTAAGTCAAAACTAGACAAGAGGTTCCCTGGTTCTTACTTATAAAATGTTAAGGGAAGTTATGGAACCAATCTCAATCTCTTCAAGTACAGTCTTATTAGCAAAAAATAAACTAGAATCACTTTTTCTTTTTTTTCACTTTTCATGTTTGACCTTGACTTTTGAGTTACAGACCTGATTCATGCATGTGACATGTTGTCATTTTATGTGCCAAGTTTTTTAAAATCCCTCCATGTATGACCATTTTATGGACATAAAACAAAATGCCAGACAGTTGAACAGACCGGTAGAAATTGCAATTCTGGAGGCATGAAAAACAATCTTAATTATTATTATTATTATTGATTTTAGAATAACTACTGCATTGTATTATTATTGATTTTTATCAGGTAAAAACTACATGTTTTTCATGAAAACAAAAAAATCAAAAAAATCTTTGATACATCCGTTTGATTCAAATAAATTTTTATTTTAGATACTTATTAACAATTTAATGAAAAAAGTATCACAACATATAAATGTAACTTGATAGACACACACCCACTTGTTCACAGACTTGGCAATCATAACTGATTACTAAATTCAGAATCTCATTTCAGTGAATGTTAATTAGTTTTTAAAATTGTGTTACTTAAGATTATTTATGTTTCGAACATCTCATGAAGTGGTCGTGTTTTCTTATCATAAGTAACCATTGGACGTGGCGCTCTAATTTTACGCCCGTGGATAGCCAGTTTTCTTTTGTTTAAGTCCACTTTTAGGCCTTACACCAAACCAGCGTGCCCTATTTGGCGATCCAATATGTTTCTGATTGTGATCTATATTAGAAACTCTGCCGGCTGTTGCCATGCACTCCTGCCGTACCAACATTTCACGCTTTGATGGCATTTTCACTATACACATATCTCCCATTTTCTTCATTAAGATCCCATTTGTGCCAGCTGCACGTGCCACTTCGCCGCCCTCGTTTGGGAACTTCTCTATGTTGTGAA
The DNA here is from genome assembly GCA_029582155.1 of Panopea generosa. Taxonomy (NCBI): domain Eukaryota; kingdom Metazoa; phylum Mollusca; class Bivalvia; order Adapedonta; family Hiatellidae; genus Panopea; species Panopea generosa. The sequence continues at coordinate 39,445,123 of CM055903.1, forward strand.
TGACAGTACCAAGTGGTAATGCCCCCAGGGGGTAGGCATTTCCGTCCTGGGGATTCACTGTGATTGAAGAAAAGAAATTATTAATAAGTTAATTTCAAGTAAATAATATTAAAAAAAACAGCGGAGCTAAGATGACTCCCATATAGATGAAGCAATTGTACCTAACTTATAAAACAATAAAATGTTCAACTTTGAATACACCAGGGTGGTAGTGTAGATATAGAGAATATAGTGTCTGATATTATCAACTTTATCAGGTGAGGCTTGGCGAAAAAAAAAACAGAACAATGCTCTGCCGAGTGCTTTTTTTATTTTCGTGCTGAAACTGATCAAGTTTATATATAAGACACTTACATGGTATTCTATTTATCATGTCAATTTTATTCATTTTAAGAAGAGTTAAAAATGTATAATGATGTCACATGCCTGATAAACTTGCATTGACATGATAAACCTATGTTTATCAAGTAGGCAGTTTATCAACAGAAATGAATGCATTGACCTGATAAAATAGAGTGTTGGCTGCTCACACTAAATGTTATGGGTTTGATCTCAGGCTCAGCTCGACCTTGAAAGTCCAAAAAAAAGGAAAACACTCCGACGGTACTGGTTCTACCCATGAAATAGACTTGATAGATGATTCATATTTCTGAGATTTCTTTGTGATCAAGCTAAAATAAATCAGAATAACCTTAATTACCGGTATGCATTTCTATTCAATATAACAAGAGGCTGTGTTTGACCAAGTGGTATCAGGCAAGATCAGATAGATTTTATATATGTAAGAATGATTTCCAGTTACATGAGGCCAGACTTGCAACTCAGTATCACTCTCAAGGCCTTCTTCTCCACCAATATAACTGGATACCACATATATCATTGGAAGTAATGAAAATAGTATTTTGCCCCAAAACAACAGCGTTCCTCAGTAGATATACATGGATCAACTATCAGCTTGTGATAAATCAAGTGTACGACACACATATTTTATACCCCGGTACATTTATAATTTACAATTAATAATTTCTACAAAGAAAGACTTGGAGTGTGATTTGTCTATTGTTTAAAGTTTAAGATCAACCAATACAAAATAAATAAGATTAAGTAAACAACTAATCAAGGACATGATACAGAGCTTATGTACATTTATAATTCATCAAGATTTAACCAAGGAAAATGAAAGATGCTTTTCCAAAGTGCAGCGGATAGTGTCGACAGTCCATGCCAGAAATCGTAGGTTCAATCACAGGCACTACCTGAACAAACAAAAAATAGCTTAGGTCACTAAGGTGTGCATATTTTAAAAGTTCAAGGGTCTTAAACTCAACACCATACAACAAAAACTTTATATTGGTTCTAATTGACAGATTGAAGGGCTAATCATGTATATAAAACATGACTTGAGGAGAACCACCTTCTTCCGCAAGTAACAAGCAATCTTTCTCATATAATGTGTAACACTGAAAATACCAAGGTGGGCTCGAACCCAACATCCATGGTGAGAGACAAGTGATCTTGAGTACAATACCTCATGTGGGACTATTTCAGACATCCCACTGGCTTATCGAGAGAAGTTACCCCCTTGATATCGGCGATTTTTACTACTTACCTGGCTAAACCGTCATATTTGGTTTACATAGAAACATATAGGAGAAATTTAATTTTATCGTTATAGCATTTTCATTATTAAATTGCCAACCGATTACAACATCTAGCCATTAAGTTAAAAGTATAACCTTTATCATGATAAAATAAAAATTAAAATAAGTTTACGCCTTCTTGCTTCCTTTTTTGATTTTATAACAGCATATATGCTCCTTATATGTTCCATATAAAAAATACTCAAAACACGTTTTCAGCCACTTTTAATGTCTTATAAACCTTAGTTGTGATTTTTTGCCAACCTATTACAATGTATACGTTCATTGCAAATAAAATTCTCTTTACGATGATATTTTGATATAGAAAATATGATAATTGCATCTTGCTTCCGTTTTGATTTGAAAATGAGACAAAATGTAATTCTGATTTATTTTCTGTATGTTCAATAGAGCGTACTATTGAACCCAATACAGCATATTACAGTACCCAATTAAAAACAGCATGTATGTCGCTATATCAGCCAGCAGATGTTGGCCAGTACCGACATGTTTATATACACATGGTGATATTGCAAGTTATGTGTAGATTAAAGTGTTGTTTTTATTTATGTATTTTACTTATATTCTAAAGAATATATTTATAATAATTTCATATTTTAACTAAAGAACCTTAAAAAAACTTCCAATTCAAGTACATTTCTTTTGTAAACCAAAACATTATTTAATGGTTTATTTCTTTCGCACAAATATATGTTTTAATGTCTTTGTTATGAAATAATTCAGTGGACATAGAAAGAAAATCAATAAAGATCAAAACCAGTGACTAAATAACAACAATACTTTACGCAAGGCATATTAATTGAACAAAGAGATTTGATAATGTAATTGGTTGATAAATATGTTAATACAGCATAATTAGCATATCATTCTTTTGAATTACTCAATTTAATGATCTTTTTAAGATAATTTTAAAATGTGCAATAGCGCTCTTTTTTCTTCTTCAGCTTTTAATTCAAAACTTGGTTGATTGCAGCTTTTAGTATAAATGTATTGTATGTATTGATTTTGTATATATGTATGACGATGAGCTGTAATGCTTAAAGGGTACCGCATGTCAGAATATAAATGGCCATTTATCGTTAAATAGACATGTAACTAACACAAAAATCAACAAATTTTAATTGAATGAAATTTATCAAGTGAGAAAAACGATATTAAATATCATGATTTCAAGCGTTTCCTATATATCATGGGCGCCGCCATTTTAAAGCTCTTTTATGTTGGAGGTTTTCGGTGACGTCATAGCTGCACTTCCGTTCTAGTTCTCGCGAAAAATTTATTGTGTCGTTAGTGACTGCTCTCTACTGATACTCTTTTGTATATACACTAATTCACGTAAACAATTGATAGATAGATATACAGTACATTAGTGAACATCGAAGGAAGACAATTAAACGCGAAAACTATTCTGAATTGAAGGACTTAACCATAAACATTGTTTTCTTCAGCGGAATAAGTGAGTGGAGTAATGCCATATGTTTTGTGGGCAGCGTTGTTTTTAGTTTACCTAATATGTGATTTCACAATGCCTCAGTGTCAAACTTCTGGTGACATCCCGCGCAAAACGCCTTTATACTTTTGGGTATGACTAAGATTGCAGAATGAAGCGTACCAATGCCTTGGCGTACTACTACCCAAGCATACAATTTCTGATGATTTCAGTACGAAGATTACCATATGCGAGATACATATAGACTTAGTGTATATTATCCAGTGGGAAGCTCTTAAACAATGTGCTAATAACATATTGCTCAGCTGATTTCTGAAATTTAATTTGTAATTTTATATACTCTTCCAAAATATTGCGAAATTGATATAGCAAACTTTCACAATCTTATAATTGCAGGCTGTTTAAACAGGTGTGATAATCCAATTAACAATAAAAACAAGAGGTTAATGCCAAAACATAAGGTGTGAAAACGACATGGTATCTTAAAGTTATTATTAAAATACAAATTAAGGACAATTAATTGTGACAGGTCAGATTAGCTCAGTCAGTTACGTGTCTAACTATCAATCCAGGTGTCTCGAGTTCGAATCCCCACCCGGCGACAGTCCCTGTGATGACTGACATACAACATTGTGTCTCAATATCATTTGTCTCTCACTGCTGATTCGAGTGGAAAAATTATCAGTTACTAGCGGTTGTTGGGTGTGTTCGAGTACTGGTTAACTTTTGCAGGAAATAGTGGTTAGGTTAACTGAACATCTGTACAGTAAACCCTCGATGGCAAACAAATGATGCTAAATATTCAGTCAACCATTAATTGTTCATAAACTCATTTTAATAATTTTATAATCAATAGGCAATTTAGTTTATTGATATATGGCTTTTTCACAGTCAACTAGGTCATTATTCTTGAATAGACAGTTGAACTACCTCTACTTCGTAATGAAAAAAGATAAAGTAAAACCTTTGTTCCTTTATTTATTCATTAATACATGAAAAGTTTTTTTTACTGTTAAAATAGTGTTTGGTATACAATTTATGAAAAATATTCATAAAAACATATTTTTTTTACTTGTAAGTTTGCATTGATATTGAAACCCTAATTAACTGAAAATGTCTAATTAGTAATAAGGCATAATACTATGTGATATAAAATTCTGTCATAAACCCTGGGGTCATTAAACCGGGGGTGATTACGCTTATTAGGGTACAATACGCACAATGTGGCAGGGTATTTCTCATTACCACATGGTGTGAATGTGGTGTTGGTGAATTATGAAAGCTCAGCAGGGTGCCAGTAGCTGGACAGTAACATACACTTTGTGCAATATGCCTGTAGACATTATATTCCATATGACACTCCCTATAAGGAGACACATTCATATACGTTCAGAGAACTAGTAGAATAGATAATCACCATGTATCAAATTGGGTAGTAACACCATTTGAATAACCAAAAGACAGTGCCAGTTATGTAAAACAACACAAACCCCCCCCCCCCCCCCCCCCCCCCAACTCATTCATGCTTCATCTAAATTTACTAAAAAGGATATGAAATCAAAATTTTATCAGCCATTTCTCAGTACGCAACAATGGCCGCACCAGCTAAACACGATAAGAAAAGAGATATAATATTATTTCTTATTCTCTCTTAGACAGGTAAATATATGTAACAAAACATTTTCCCTTAAATTCCATTCCTGGTCTAATTAGTGTTTTTTTGTGTTTTTTTGGATAATGTATTGACTGAGTAGCAAACAGTATATACCCTGACAGTACAGCATGAATGTGCAGGCTCGCCTGGATCTACATCAACACTGACGGCAATAATTACTTTTTTTTATCAAGCTAAGGGTAATTTTACTATTTTGAAAAATTCAATCATCAATGTCAGGCTACATGATAAGATGTCAGAGCCGTGATTGATGGGTTTCGGGTTTGATCTCTGGTTCATGATCGGTGTGACTGTTTAACAGTTATCATCTTTTTGGGTGAAAACTTCATAAGACATCTCTGTATTATTTCTGTGATACATTCTAAATCTTCTAAATTTCCAATAGTGTGGTCATTGCATCTGCAGCACGTATTTTCGTCAGACGAAAGCATCATTACACAGTTTTCGCAGCTGCAAAAATCTTTCACATGTGTGAACAACTCTGCCGTCTCACTATTTCTCTCGTCTTCTAATTCATTTAACTCTGCTTCTGAAAATTCTGGTTCAAAGTTGTAGGCCACAAATCCTTCTCCGTTACTAATATCCATTTTATTATTCTTGCGAGTACTTTTGCCGGTGACTATAATTGCACGTTTCTATATCTGCTGTAGCGTATAAATCAATTATGTTTTAAACCGGAAGTGCAGTTATGACGTCACGCAGGTATCCAATATGGCGACTTCCACCACAAAGTCGATGTGCGAAAATGACCGTTACAAAACGAGCTGATATATCTTTATGGACTCGAATTTATGCATAATAATACTATTAATAGAAAGCTGAACTAATAGCTATTCATATTATCCTGTTTTATACACTGGGTTGCGTTCCCCTTTAAGTTCAATAAAATATATGTTTTGTTCTGTTCTATAAAGATTAGCAATATTTTACAAAGAACTTTATCGTGTAAAATAATTGTGCTTTACATTGATATGCATAAAGAATGAATGAATGAATCAATCAATCTTATAATTCTTTTAGAATGGCTTTATACAAGTTTAAACGTTCATATAGCTGTTTTGTTATATGACGTGTATATAACTTAGACAAAAATAAAGATAATAACTATGCAATGAATGGTGTTTTGCGGAACGAAAATAAAATTATTTAAAGAAATATAAAGGTACTGAGATTACTTCATTAAGTTTAGTAATCCGATATATTCTAACTGCAAACATGTTTTATTTTGTGTATTATTATGTTTGCTTTTATAGATATTGCATTGATATCGTGTAATGAACTAAATACAAGTTCGTTATGATAAACAAATATAAAATGTTTATAAATATTACAGCATATTGAATTTAAACGTTTATCTAAGATCAGTAAAGTAATATGTAAATCTAATAATCATTGTACAAAAAAAAAACAGAGACCCCCCGCCCCGTGCCTGTCTGTTTTTCAAATCTCAAACAATAGAATATGCCAGCGTTTTTTTATGACCTTAATTATCGACTACACCTGCCCGGAGGCGAAACTTGTAATTTTATTGGAGGTTAATAATATAATTTGTTAGGATGTAGTTGAGTAATTATATTTCAACACAAGTTTGGCATCACACATTTTTTTTAAAATTAGCTATTTGATTTAACATAGATATTCAGATAAATTGATAACAAATTCAAATTTTATAAACAGATAATAGAACGGGAGGAAAAATGTTAGCGGTTTTCAAATGTATGTATTTCTTAATTATGCGATGACTTTATTAATTAAATGTATTGGTAATATTTCTTTAAACAACTTAATATTTTTCTTAACTTACCTACAGTTTTAATTTTTTTTTTAAAAAAAAAAAATCCTCTCGTATACTGAAGTGGTATGCAAAACATTTTAATCTGTTGTAACATTATAATCAATAAGTTATTATAACAGGAGGTTCTTAAAAGAAGTTGTTAAAAAAGAATTATGGTCGAATACCGTTTTAGGCTGTATTAAAAACGCTTATATACAGATGTCCGTTTCAAACAAATTTTATATAATTATATTTATAACCGCAATAATTTTCTTTTAGAAACAACAACATAAAGTTTAAAATATCATTTGAATATCAGTGCACTTTTCCCGTTAACTCAGAAAAAAAATTAGTCTGACTACCAACCCTCGGGTCGTGAATTGGAATCGCCACCCGGCACTATTCTCTGTGAATAGTGGAGCACTTAGTCCAGTGATAAAGCACCGAACCCACTGATCGGAGGGTCGTGGATTCGATCCTCTGCTACGGCTATGTGTGGTGTCCTTGAGCAAGACACCTTTTCCACATATATTTAATACTGGTCATACCCATGAAGACTTCGAGTGTGATTTGCCTAAGTTGTAAGAACTTGTTTCACAATCGAAGAAAAATAAATAAGTTTAAAAAATAAAGACATTGTGTCTCATTGTCATTCTGTCTCTTTTATAAGTTTATATAATCAATTAACCGTAACAATTTTATTTATTTATAGTAGCACAAAATAATCAATCTTTATCTATAATAAAATACACTATATCAAAGTATATCATAATTTGTAAACAAAATCATTAATCTATGTTATATTTTTACACATTAAACTTTATCAAATGATTTTAGCGTTTAAGTCAAATTCAATAATTTTTTTTATAGTACACATCAAAATCACCAAAACGCCCTTATCAAAACAAGGACATATATAAGACCTTGTCAAATTGTACCAGAGGGCATATATAACATGTCACGCATACTTAGTTTTAGTGTCAGAGCGGAACGATACCTGAATGTTTTATCGCGGTCTAAGGGAAGTAATTGGATTCATCTACACTATCATCAAACTGCACAGGGGCAGTTATCGGATAACTCTTGAATAATGTCTGAAATAGTCCAGTATGTTAAATCACATGGCCATGGACAACATTCTATTACATATAACAAACTATGAATTCTCTCAGTATGACCAAAGTTTCCATTGCTAGACTCCACTCTATAAGTTTAGCATCACGAACAGACCTAATTGAAAAGTCCATTCCTAAATTGTAAAACTAAGGATGGATAATTCTATTGTAGAAATGTTACAAGTAAACGATTAAATATTAAATAACAAATTACCAGGGATCAGAGGTATGTGTGCTGTAGAACTAATTATATCGCCCGCCTTCATATTCGCCGATGCAACAATCCAGCGTTTGTGGTTGCCCCTGGCAACAAGGGCAATATCTGCAGATCGTAACGGGTCATATGTCACTTTGATGACTCGTTCTTCCAATGGTTCCTTCTCACTAGGAGCCCGTCTTGTAAAATCTACCATCCTGTATTTTTGCTTTGCGCCACCTCCCACTCTTTTGTGCAGGACACGACCTGGAAGTTGAATAAATAACTTCTTAATTTTCAAGTTTACAAGTTTATTTTGTACTATTCCATGAATAAATTAAACATATACATGTATCTGTTTTAAATATTTGTTAGTGCAGACATTTGTTCTTAGGCGATTATAAATTAATTGCTAGATTATCATCCAAATTTATTTTTATTAAAAAGGGGGAGGGAGAGTGGATTTTATTTTTAATTTTTTTTATTAAAATAAAAAGGGTCGAGTGGCATGAAAATCAGGGGGATGATAATCTAGCAATTTATTATGGCCTTACAGATTTAAAATTGTTTCTCATAAGCAATTTCTTTATATTAAATGAAATATACTAGTAGTATCTTCTTCAATCTATTGTCATACAATCTGTTCTGCAATCTAAATTTAGTTAATAAATCAGCTAAAATGATGATAAATAGCCCTATTTAAAGTAGGACCTCTTGATTAATATATAACAATTTTAACAGTTTACAATGCATGTTACTGTATACATTTTTTCCTGTATGAAAAAGAGCATACCGTCCCATCCTCTGCCACCTGTTTTGGGATAAGGAATAGGCAGATGTGTGTACTCCCTCAAGTCTACACCTTGTAGGGCAAACTTTATATTAGTGTTCCTATATAGTGAATTTTTGGCTGTATCAAGCTCTTCCATTACTGGCTTTTTAGGCTTTGGTTTATGTTTTTTTGTTGAATAGAATCCCACAGGTTGTAAACATCTGTAATGAAACAAAAATAAATAACACATAAAAATCAAGAAGCTGAACCATAAAAAAAACTTATACAAATCACGCTCAGTCTTCCTGGGTAGAATAATGCTAAATAAGTGTCTTGCTAGAGAACACCACACATGGCCTTGGGGAGGATCTAACCAATAGCCCTCCGATCATGGGTTTGATGCTCTACCACTGGACCACGCACCCCACAGAAAAAATTAGATTCTGGTTTGCTAATTTACTCAAAATAATAGTAGTACTATTGACATTGGTACAAAGTACTATTTTCTCTTAAGATTTGATTCTAATTAAATTGTGGCCAGAATTAAAAAAAAATGGTAGGTAGGTAAAATTATTTTTTTATTGTCCACACACTCTGGGCTATTCTCTGAACCTGCTTTAATATCCAACATTGAGAAACTCAAAGATTGACTGAAATTTACAACCATGAATTCACATCTACTTAGGACTAGTTTACAAAAGATTTGGTTAGTTTTATGCTCTACCACTGGGTATTTGCTGAATATTTTTTCAGGAAAATGATAAAAAAGCATAATCCTAAATATTTTTAAAAAATAAATGTCCTTAGAAACCAGTTTTTTTCTCCAAATGAAGTATTTTTTTCAAATGGGGTTTAATGCCATTTTTAACACATTTACATTTTATATATGATATATCTAGTTTTTATTGGTAGAGAAAGACCTCAGAATGAATCTGAGTAGAACCACAGTTCTTCCATAAGTGACAATTATAATAATGTAAACGAAACTATCTATCCCCCACTATATAAAATAAGGTAGATAAAACTACATATGTGACACTGATGAGATGTATATGAAAATGCAACAAGCATATGCCTAAATATTTGTTTTATTACAAATGACATAATTACCTTGAAAGTTTGAACACATACACATCTTAATACATTCTATCTATTGTGACTGATTTTAATCAGCGCAACAGACCATAAAATCTAGGATTCCAGTTTTCTTTGTGCACATTTTTTGATAATTTAAATTTAAATGATGCCCTGTTAAATAACACAGACTGAAATAGGATTTAAAGAGTTTTAGAAAGTGGAATTACGAAAATGGAAATCAGCTAGACATTTTAATGTCAACCGAACGATAATTTCACAGTTGCTTCAGTGATACAATAGTACTGGGCTCCATGTCAGACCACCTGCAACAAGGGGTGATGCCTGCAACGAACCACATCATAATGTTTACATTTGTCAACGTCATCTACGCAATTGTAAACTGGGGGCGACATCAACTGCGAATATAGTTGTTGGGACAAGGAGTCGCCCAATCCATCAAAGCACAGTGTCTAAACTGATTAGCTGATTATGGTATATGGTGCTTGCAGCCAGCGAAAGTTCCCGTACTCAGTGTATATCATCGACTCCAATGGGCATGTGCAAACATCAATAAAATAAACTGGAATATGGTTTTGTTTTCTGACGAGTCTAGATTTAATTTTTTCCATGCTGATGGCAGGGTATGCATGTACCGTTGACGTAATGAACATTATGCAGATAATTGTGTTGTGGAGTAAGAGCGTTACGGCAGCTGGCAGTGTTACGGTCTGGGTCTGGGGTGCTATCGACAGTGACTTTAAGTCACAGCTAGTGATTTGTAATGGTAATTTGAATGGCAAAGCTATTATGAATCAGATTATCATGCCTGTGGTCCTGCTGATATTCCAGAAATGTAACCAACTTGCATTCATGTAAGATAACGCTCCACCGCATCGAGCCATAGTAACAATGACTTACTGAGCAATAACAACATCACTGTGTTGCCGTGGCCAGCTTTATCACCTGACTGTACCCCTATAGAGCATCTGGGATGAGTTGGGACGATGGATACGTCAACGTCCTAACCCTCCAACCAATGTCCAGGAATTAACGAATGTACTGATTTACCAGTGGGAACAGATTCCACATCGAGTTTATAGGACTCTGTGTCGTTCAATGTGTTCTCGGCTTCAGGAATTGATCAGGTGAAATGGCGGACACACCCGGAACCTGACGTTTAAGCCGACTGATGTGAAATAAACAGTGATTCATCATTTTGTTTTTTCACATGCATTGTTTATATATCATTGATTAATTCAATACCCCATTCATTAGTGTTGTGCAATTAATTTCTCTTATATAGCCCTACAAACCCTTTCTTTTTAACAAGGCTCCCAAATGGCCCAGATTCGTCTGTTTGTATTTTTCGCTCCATGCTACTTCAACATGATTTAGATGAACTTCACTTGTCCAGATTTGCAGACAAAACAGTCGTGTCAGTATTTAAGTGTATCGCGTCATCAGCCCTTGAGTAACCACTACAAGTGATTTGGGGGGGGGGGGGCCTAATATTTGGCAAACTTCTAGCTAGTCTCATTTAATCGCCCGTAATTCGGGTGAGACTAGCCCCTTTGGACAATCAACTAAAAAAGTATAAAAAGTCGTTCGTGCTTTGATAATTGCACTAAAATTCTAGCATGATGATGCTGGAGTATATTCTACTGTCACCATTTGATTTGGTCTTTTTTTAAAAAAAATTTCTGGTCGTTAAATCTTTATCGCTTTGGGTAATTTTACGAGAAAAAGTTTGTAATAGCGGCACCACCAAAGCGAGCAAAAATTTTAAAAAGCTGAATAGCTTTTTTACAAGTAGATCATCATCTGCAGAAAGTCAAACACAGAAGAAAAGGTATGTATATTTGTATGTCAAAATGGCAATTGCATCACCGTCGTGATGAAAGCGCGACACTTGACCGGACTTAGAACATCAAATATAATAATGTAATTTGCAATAACATATCAATAATTGAGGAACACATCAAAGAAACAATATAACTGACAAAGATAAACTATTTAGCCTTATACAGAAGTAGATTTGTCTATTCGCAGAATGTCAAGCCCGAGACTGTTAGAGGTCAGTGCTGCAACCGAAATAATATATATACAACATACCTTTGAATTTGCGATTTAGAGATCACGCTATATGTAATTATCTGCAACTTTTTAGTAAATAAGCTATTTAAAGTGTTTAATGCCATATTTGTATTTTCTATTTAAAAACTCCAGTAGTAAACTGTTTTTGTAATATTACGGATGGAGTGCTACCTTATGGGCGCAGCCATTTTTGATATTGCATGGGAGAATCCCTTAGTGAAGCAATGAGACAAATAAATATTAGCAATATTTTATAATTTTTATGTTTGAAATTCATTTATTTATTAAGAATTAGCTTGAATTAGGATAGTTATATATTTATCATGCCTTCTAATGTTAGAATCCTTTATCATCTCAAAGTAGAATAATTTATTTATATCAACTGGTCCCTTGTAAAACCGGTGTTCATGTAAATTATCCAAATCTTACGTTACGTTCCAATTCAAAAAAAAGAAAATGGCAAATGCACTTGAATCATATGTAAACAGTATCCTTTATTTAGATTATGTATTTCTTATTAGTGTGGGAAACTAACATTGTATATATTAACTGATGTGAATGGTTAATATGGAAGTTTAACCTAATTGTAATGTATTTTCGATGCTATTTTTAACATGTAAAATATCATCCATGTCTTCTGCTTCTACTGGTTACTCCCAACAACCATGCTTGTTCAGACGACCGTTATCTGGGGACTATGTTAAAAGCCATATGAATTAGTAATTATTAGGGTTAAGTATTCTTTATTTTTGAAATAGGAGTCTTTAAATGTTGCACTTTTTTAACTTGATGCACCAGGCCCTAGGAATGGTCTAGGAGACTACTGGTTAATGGTCAAGCAAATCTCAGGAATGATGGCTAGGTGCCATGGTGACTACTTATAATCAGAAATACTTAAAAAAGGTGCCAAAAAAAATAGCATACAAATAATTACAGCATAAACACGAGCTACAAAGCTAACGTTCCAACAGATAGCAGGTAAAACTAATGGTCTGTTGAAGAGGATTAGGATTTGGTGACATTTTTTTAACATGTGAAGACAGGTGCAGCACCATTTTTATTATATTACTGGTGACCTGCAGAGTTAATTTGGTGACCTCAGAATTAATCTTCTCCAATGTAAGTTTGTAACTGACAAATTTCCCACTTAAAGGTTTTAGACCAACCTGGGCTTGAATCCACAACCTCAGTTGTAAGAGATAAGGGATCCTAATACTCACTTATCTATGGAGGACACTATGAGGAAGTCGAGTTGATTGTGGATACATGATAAATATCTCCTGTTTATGTGCTTTTTATTTTATTATTTTATAAATGTGTTTCCTTAACCAGCATTTACAGAAACAGTTTCCATAGTGACTGCAGATGGAAGAATAATAGTTGTAAGTTTAACTTGAAGTTATATCAAAAGTAAATAGAAATTGAATGGTTAGATATTTATGCAGTTCTTATGTTTCCCATCACTTAAAACGTTCTTGGCAAATAGGGTGCCAAAAATGATATCAGACACAAGCGTCTTGGTCACAAAGATTTTTCAGTAACAGGAAAACAAGCTATTTATTACATTACATGATTTAAAACTGACACTGAAATTAATTTTTTCAACACTAAAATTGATACTGAATAAACCACTCTCCGCTATTGATATGTATCTATAAAATGAGGTCAGTTTTAATATATATGTGTATTGTCATTTATGATGTCATTTTGCTCAAATGTGGATAAGGTAGCCTAATTCTTACAGGCAAAATTAAACACTTGAGTAATTGAAATCTATATACTTAAGTCTATGAATTCTTTATTTAAAATACTTAAGTATTTAATTGCTTGGAAATCCGAATGTAATATAAGGAAATAATGGAAATGTAAGAAGATGATACATGTGTCTCTGAAACAAGGAATAAATGTGGAACGTTTTTGAAAATGGAAAACATGTAATGTTTGCAGAGTTGTCAGAAATCGTTTTTTCTTCAAGCATAATCTTTAATCATATACTTTTATTATAGCAAGTAATTGCACTCAGAAATGTTTGCAGAGTTGTCAGTCAGTGAGAGGTTAATATATAAACAACATATTTAATTTTAGATACCAGAACATACATGTATAAGCTGAATTAAATTGCTTTTTTACCAAATCATTTTAAATACCCTACCCAAAACATTTTTGAGCCCTTCTTCCCAAAAAAATAAATATATATAAAAAATTAATGCTTAATTGATATCTCTGGAATATGTACATATTTATAAAGTGTACAGTTTGTTTCAGGGCCAGTTGAAGGGTTTTGATCAGACGATAAACTTGATTTTGGACGAGAGTCACGAACGAGTATACAGCACTTCTGAAGGGGTGGAGCAGGTCATTCTGGGGTTGTACATTGTCAGGGGAGATAATGTGTAAGTATTAAAGGAGACAAGGATACAGTTTTTCATGGGTTGAGATGAAGCATACTGGTATTCCATTTGAAGGTTTCACTGTTTTTATCAGAAATAAGGGTCTGCTTAAAGATTCTTTTCAAAGCAATGATACTGTGGGTCGGAATATCATTATTTCATTTGTATACTCAGTATTGATTATTCTTATTGTTTACCACTAATATTTTTATGTTTTTTTGTTGACAGATTTACATTCTGCTCAGAATAGGGGAATGTCATGCTATAATATATATTTTATAAGTGCTTGCACTTTATCTCGACTCCATGGTGAGATAAAGTGAATTCTGTAGTAATGTAGGAAATCCGATAAGGAGAGATTTGGGTTTGCAAAGATGAAGCATTCCAAGTACTGGTTAACCACCTAGTGAATCCCAGAAATGGTGATTAGGTGTACTGACCACGATTAATATGTAACTGAAACCTTGTTGAAAAAAAAGGAGCAAAACCATGTACATACAAATAAACACATTATTTCTCATTACTTCTTTCATCTGTCATCCTGTTATGATTTTGTTTGCTTGATTTACAGGGCAGTGATTGGTGAAGTAGATGATGACACAGATGGTTCCCTTGACTTTACAAACATTAAAGCAGAACCTTTAGCATCGGTGGTGCATTGATGACCAGAACTGGACATCTCATTGTGGCATCGGAAAATCTCGTTTCATTGCTGAAGAAGACATCATTTGGAAAATTATGGATTCAAAGCTAATACCTATGCACATGGATTGAAGTTTATCACATTTGACTTTAATCTACAAAGTTTGATGAGCAAATGTATAGGGTGCATAAGTGTATATTTTTAAATAACCTATGAAATGAATCGTCATGGCAATTAATGTTTTTCATGCATAAAAAAACATTGTTATTAAGTTAAATGAAGAGAGGTTTTCCAATATTAGAATATTTGATATGTTAATATAGAATATACATGTACTTCAGAAGAACTGAAAAGTTGAAGAAGAGAAATTGTGTACAGCATAATGAAATATTGTTGAATGAGAAATGCGCATGAGGCAAACATTAAAAACTTGTTGGTTTTACTGCCTCAATCATTAGAATTTATCATTAGAATTTATCCCTTTTTTCTAAAAATGATTTTTAGCTATTTTTATAGTACATGTATTATTTTTCTTTTTACAGAATATCATAATTATACCTCTGCAAAAGCAATAATAACACATTGTAATTGCATACCTGCATTCCTGATTTGGGAAATAGGAAGCAAAAAAAAAAGTAACCATGCGTGGTGTGAACAAGTGATACACTGAAGTATTGTGGTGAAGATGAATATTTGCTGAAACATTTGCAGGACACACATTTTAACCCATAAATAGCTGAATTTCTAAAATACTCCTCTATACTTGATTTTTGTCCATTACATCCTCTGGCATTACATAGGAGAAGTAAAGAACATTTTTAAGCTGAGTGTCAATTCATAAAGACATAATCAGACTGCAAGTAACAAAACCATTGTGAACTGGTCTCTGTCTACATGAATTTGTTTGCCATTAACATCATTTATTTGAAAAGTAAGTTTACAATTTGGTCTATCATGTGTCCATTCTAGCATTTTGGCCCACCATGTGTCCAGTGTAACATTTTGGCTCATCATGTGTCCAGTGCAACATTTTGGCTCATCATGTGTCCAGTCCAGCATTTTGATCCATCATGTGTCCAGTGCAACATTTTGGCCCATCATGTGTCCAGTGTAACATTTTGGTCCATCATGTCCAGTGGAACATTTTGGCCCATCATGAGACTAAGTCCAGTGTAACATTTTGGTCCATCATGTCCAGTGCAACATTTTGGCCCATCATGAGACTAAGTCCAGTGTAACATTTTGGTCCATCATGTCCAGTGCAACATTTTGGCCCATCATGAGACTAAGTCCAGTGTAACATTTTGGCCCATCATGTGTCCAGTCCAGCATTTTGGCCCATCATGTGTCCATTGTTACAATTTGGTTCATTGAGTGTCCAATGTAAAAAATTTGGTTCATCATGTGTCTGTTGTTGCAATTTTGGCCCATCATGTTTTCATTGTCACAATTTTGGCCCATCATGTGTTCATTGTCATATGTATGTCATCCTAAACACTCTACAAGTGCATACTTCATCATATAGTATAGCCATGAAAACTAGAATATATTTTTCATCAAGTTTTTTAAATATTTTGGAATACATATTGTAAGGTTACCTTTTTTTTTTAGAAAAAAATTAGAATTATCTCCCTTTTTCGAATTCAAACATACAAAGTAAATGTATATTAAATGCAGGAACAATTCAGGCTTCAAATGTTCTAACCAGACTTATGCACTGGTTGGTTTAACTTTTATTAATTGATATAAATGTAATTTATAAAATGAAATGAAAAGAGATTGTAATTTTGAAATTAAATTGTATTCACTATTGTGAAATCATACAAAATTCATAGATTTACTAAAACATCAAAATTACTGCTTGTGACTTGAACGTCTTAATCTGTCATAAAACTCAGTTTATTAATGCAAATGAACCAAGTATTGTGATCCTGAGTAAAGTTTTCATTGTTAATTTGAAATATATATATACTCCGAGAGAAATGGTTTTAGCAAGTGTTTTCATGAATATTTTACATTATTAATAGATTCCACATTTTATCTCATGTATTTTGATATTTGTCAGTACCTAAGGAATCTTTACAAAGTATGGTTTCATTTCTTTTGCATTCTTGGTTATATAGTTGCATGACTGCATAGATTTTTACCTGAAAATATAATGCTGTTAAGAAAATGTTAAAAAAAAATGGTACTTTTCTTGAATAGGTATCCAGATATGTTTATTCATATAACTAATGTATTGATTAACCTCCCTTTATATTAAAGTAAGAACATACTTAATGTTGAAGGAATATAATATCAGAACCAAATTTGCTTTTATTAATTGTTCAGTTAACTTCGATTGTTTAAATCTAGGCTTAAATATATTTCACATATATTTTTGTTAATCATAATCTGAGTGATGTGTTTCATTAACACAAGAATGATACATTAGTTGAGGCATGACTTTGTCTGGTGTATTACAATAATCATTCATCAAACTTGTTTTTGTCGTTATGATGCATTATACATTAAATAGGGTTAATGACAGAAAACAGGTCATTTTGTAAATTCACTTCACTTTTATGATTGTATTTATGTAAATATTAAAAATACATTTTAAAAGAAAGTTTCATATTTTATTTATATGCCCTTTTTAAAGGATTTTGATAAGTTTTTCCTTAATAACTAAGTCCAAAATTTATAAATATACTTGATGGAAATCTGGATATTAAAATGAATTCATCAGGATTTTTCAAACTTTTGAAAGTGGCTATATATATTTTTTTCTAACATATCAGGCCTGTATATACTCCCTGAACTCGTATAGCCAATTATATATTTAAACCTGTCAAAATAATATATTAAAACGGGATTTCCTAAGTTGGGCTACGTGTCTAGGTGTGACTAAAATAGATTTCCTGCTTAAAATTGCAGCATATTTTGTGACGTATTAAATGAATCATGTGATTTCATTTTGATTTCTTTTGGTTCGTTATACAGAGGGGTGCATCCAGGATTTCAGTTTAGAGGGTTGGGCAGCACAAGATCTAAACTGGCAAAGTAGAAATATAATGCATTTTAATAACATGGGAATTTAGGAGGAAGAGGGTTACGCAGTTTTTTAAAGTGTAGATCCGCCATTGATACAAGTTTACACGTAGTTAAATCTTGTTTAATCTTTAAAGAGTCTGAATGACGTCAAGCAGTTGTTAAGCACTGTCTATTTTTAAAATGGAAATTTCGTTTTGAGTTTACCACTCCCAACTTAAATATTGATTTTGTCAAGTTTTGATGGATTTGCCATACCAAACTTTGGATTTGATTTATTAATGATAATAAGATGCTTTTTATCCATTTCATTAATTATTTTATTTTTCAAAATATTTTCTAGTTTAACCTATAATGTGTTAGTACGCCTTAAAACCATATTCATTTATTCATTCATTCTAGCTTGTTTTTCCTGATACACTCCATTTAAAGGGAATTTATCAGAATTTTTCAAACTTAAAATATCGCTTAAAACATATTTTTCCAATATATATCTATCATGAACTATATATACTCACTTACCCCATAATGCCAGAAGGTTACCTTTTAAACATGCAAAAACAACATATTAAAAAGAGATTAACTAACTTGCAGCATGGTCTAGTGTTAGAGCATATGCCTCGCATGCGGAGATCGTGGGTTTGATCCTCGACAGGGTCATACCAATGACTTTAAAAATGGTAAAATAGAAGCTTCCTCGCTTGACGCTTAGTATGTAGAGGAAAGTTCTAGGTCTGGTCGGCCCCTGTGTTGGTATAATGTGACTTGGGTGGGGTATCATACCATGAGTCTGTGGCATGATACTCCAGTATGAAAGCGCTCAGAATACTGTCTCAAGTAGACTCTTTCGCAATATGAAAGAAAAATTGTTGAAAGCAATGCTACACACCATACAACAACAACTAACTTGAATAATGGGCCTAGGCTACCCTCAACTAAAGGGGATAACCTTCTAGTCCGGCAGATACCGCACTGAACCTTGCATGGAAGTGTATAGTATTTTTTTTTATGATTATGCTAGTTCAGGCATTGCTTATGAAAAATAAGCTTGATGACATCTTGTCATCATTGAGCATTTTGAAATATTCAAGATGGCCGACAATATGGCGGCAAATGAATTGAAAATTATGTTCTCCGCACATTTTGGTTTAAAAAGTACAAATCATGCACATCAGAGCTGAGAGAAGTAGAACAACGAAGTAATAGGCAGATGATGTTATAAAACCTGTATTTATAATAATCATGCACATCAGAGCTGAGAGAAGTAGAACAACGAGGTAATAGGCAGATGATGTTATAAAACCTGTATTTATAATAATCATGCACATCAGAGCTGAGAGAAGTAGAACAACGAAGTAATAGGCAGATGATGTTATAAAACCTGTATTTATAATAATCATGCACATCAGAGCTGAGAGAAGTAGAACAACGAGGTAATAGGCAGATGATGTTATAAAACCTGTGTTTATAATTATCTTGCACATCAGAGCTGAGAGAAGTAGAACAACGACGTAATAGGTAGATGATGTTATAAAACCTGTGTTTATAATAACCATGCACATCAGAGCTGAGAGAAGTAGAACAACGAGGTAATAGGCAGATGATGTTATAAAACCTGTGTTTATAATTATCATGCACATCAAAGCTGAGAGAAGTAGAACAACGAAGTAATAGGCAGATGATGTTATAAAACCTGTGTTTATAATAACCATGCACATCAGAGCTGAGAAAAGTAGAACAACGAAGTAATAGGCAGATGATGTTATAAAACCTGTGTTTATAATAATCATGCACATCAGAGCTGAGAGAAGTAGAACAACGAGGTAATAGGCAGATGATGTTATAAAACCTTTGTTTATAATAACCATGCACATCAGAGCTGAGAGAATGAGAGAAGTAGAACAACGAAGAAATAGGCAGATGATGTTATAAAACCTGTGTTTATAAAATTCATGCACATCAGAGCTGAGAGAAGTAGAACAACGAGGTAATAGGCAGATGATGTTATAAAACCTTTGTTTATAATAACCATGCACATCAGAGCTGAGAGAATGAGAGAAGTAGAACAACGAAGAAATAGGCAGATGATGTTATAAAACCTGTGTTTATAAAATTCATGCACATCAGAGCTGAGAGAAGTAGAACAACGAGGTAATAGGCAGATGATGTTATAAAACCTTTGTTTATAATAACCATGCACATCAGAGCTGAGAGAATGAGAGAAGTGGAACAACGAAGAAATAGGCAGATGATGTTATAAAACCTGTGTTTATAAAATTCATGCACATCAGAGCTGAGAGAAGTAGAACAACGAAGTAATAGGCAGATGATGATATAAAACCTGTGTTTATAATAATCATGCACATCAGAGCTGAGAGAAGTAGAACAACGAAGTAATAGGCAGATGATGATATAAAACCTGTGTTTATAATAATCATGCACATCAGAGCTGAGAGAAGTAGAACAACGAGGTAATAGGCAGATGATGTTATAAATCCTGTGTTTATAATAATCATGCACATCAGAGCTGAGAGAACAGCTGACTTTGGTAGCAGTTAAGCTTATGATGCCACATGTGTTCGCAGCTAACTATATAAATTACTTACGGTATGGAATCTACAACCTCTGGTCCATAGAAAGTATGCAAACCCTAGTTTTTCATAAGTTTTTGAAGCGTGATATGCTTATTGAAACTACGTACGTGAGATATAGGCGTAGATGTTAATTGTATTACAACGCACACTTTAATTACTTTACCACTAACAACAGATTCTGAAGCTTTGTTGGGAATGAAAGTAAAGCTCACATACAGGCATGTACGTAGACACATGCGTTGGATTCTGACCCTTCAAGCACTGATAGCAAAGCACTTTTCTAAGACAGTGCTCCTGCAGAATAACTGAAGATGATCAAATGTTAACACCCGATGGTATAAAATGTCGTGAAATATTCAAACAAATGAAACTTCTTTCGAAAAATGGCGGACATATTAAAGGCCATGTGCTTTTCAATTGTTAATGTGTTTGTCACCTAAACACCAAACACATCAAAAGTATCCTAAAGTATGAATAGTTTCATACCAAATAGTAGTTTCCATCTAAATATTGCATTTCTAGCAAATTGGCGGCAATATTGGACGTCATCTTGTTCATTTAAAAATAATCAGTGATGATAAAATGTCATAAAACATAAAATCAAATCACTATTGATTGACTATCTTTTTAGCAAATGCCCAAATAATAACAAAATGTCATCTTAGTTTGACACTTAAATATCAAACACATCAGAAGTATCCTTTAGTAGGAAAATATCTATACTCTATAGTAATTTTTATCTGAATATTGCTCTCGGGCATTTGGCGGCCATTTTGAACACGATCCATTATCTAAAAAATACTCAATGATGACAAAATGTCACCCAACATAAAATCAAAGAAGTATATATAGACTAATATTTTAGTAGTTTTTATTTGAATATTGCTTTTTGAGCAAATTTGCAACCACTTTGAACGCCATCTTGTTTATTTAAAAATAATCAATGATAAAAAATGTCATCCAACATGAAATCAAAGATCTATATATAGATTAGTTATTTTAGCCAAAAAGTATTACTATACACTGTCATGTGTGAATGATTTTATACCTAATAGTAATTATCATTTAAATATTGCATTTTGAGCAAACTGACTCCATCTTGTTTGATTCGAAATGCCCAATAATGATAAAATGTCAACTCAGTTTGTCACTTACACATCAAACACATCAAAAGTGTCCTTTAGAACGAATAATGGCATACCTCATATTAATTATCATCCAAATATTGCATTTTAGTAAATTGGCGGCCATATTGGACGCCATCTTGTTTATTTCAAAATGCTAAATAATGACAAATGTCATCATGCATAAAATGAAAGAACTATATATAAACTATCATTTTAGCCAAAAAAAATAAATATACACTCTCATGCCAGGTTCAGTAAAAATACCCGGATTATCTGCTGGTCTATACGTCACGCGCACCGCTAATTACGTTACTGTATCATTTATTTCAAAAGCCAGTTTAAATGATTTTTATGCCATGGTAAATTGATTGTCGTCCGGCGTCCATCGTCGTCCGTCTGTTAACCGTTTTCTTAGAGATGCGATAGCACCTTCGTTTTTCATTGAATCTTAACCAAACTTGCACAGCAGTAATGTAATCACAAGATCTCGGACGAGGTATTGAACCAGCGTGTTTCGACCACAAATTACTCCGCCACAGGGCTTATAAGCACATTTTAAACGAAACTTTAAAAATACATTTTCTCTGAAAGTTCAAGGTCTAAAACTTAGATATTTTACATGTAGCATTGCATGGGGAACCCCTTAAAGATTTGTTGAAGTCGGGTCCCTAGGGTCAAACTTGGGGACGTCACAGGGGTCACTGTTTTACATAGAGTTTTATAGGGAAAATGTAGACGCGATAGCACCTTCACTTTTCATTGAAATCAAATTTGCACGGCAGTTATATAACCACAATATCTCGGACGAGTTCTTAAGCCAGCATGCTTGATTTGACCACAAATGCCCCAGCAACAGTAAAGTAAAATTAAAAAAAAACTTGTCTTAAAGTTTAAGGCCTAGATCTTAGCTATTTTACATGTAGCATCTGTTGCCAGTAGAGCGATTAAGGTCCTCTTGTTCATGTTAATTTTGGGTACATTAGTAAATTTTATAGTTTCAACAGACCGTCTTGCGATCTACACAATTACAGATACCTTAATCTAGTAAACACAGTTGCGCTTCATTCTAAATATAAACGGCCGGTGGGAACTATAAAATTCACAAATACACCCAAAATTGACACAAACTAACTTTTGAAACAAAGCTCCGGTACCGTATTTAGCGATGCGCGTGTCGTAGGTTCTCCCTCTTGAAATATTAGGGAGGCATTTATATTGGAGCAAAATAAAACTTTGAGAAGCTTTTTAACTTAATGCCAGTGAAATATTTATTCAAGAAACAAGTGTGTATAGATTATATATCGTTAGGAATGTAATGGATAAATTGTATTCTTCTGTTCTTGTAAATAACCTAAGGCAATTTTTTGCCCAGCGGCGCACTAATAACTAATTATAATTTCATTAAATTTGATTATTTTAAAAATTGTGAACAAAACAATTCACCCTTTGGACCGAATAACTAATTAAACACCTGCCGTATGTTGTGATATTATCTTTTCGGCAACTGCCAATATGAACTTAATTAATGTTGAGTTTAAAGGCACACATAGTCTGTAGAAAGGAACCAGTTCTATCGATTTGACCCTATGTATAGCAATGAGTTTGAGCTAGTTGATTGGTCAGTTGCTTCAGGGAAAGTGTAAATGGCGTTACAAATAAGTAAGCGTTCAATTACAATGAATTGTGTAATAAGTATAGTATTCCCTGCTGATTTGATTAATTCCCTGCTGTTTTTATTAATTCCCTGCTTTTTTTTATTAATTCCCTGCTCTTTTTTTTATTAATTCCCTGCTTTTTGATTAATTCCCTGCTTTTTTTTATTAATTCCCTGCTTTTTTTGATTGGGGGTAAATATAACTGATTCGGGAGATATTATGTTCTTGGAAAGTCTTACCCTGAAATGTTGCAATCGATTTTACACACGTTCGCACATAAAATCAATATTTACTTATCAGAACACAGCAGATATGTATTTCAGTTTTGACTTAAGCATATCACCGTACAAAAACAAAGCTCAATGCCTACGTGAGACATACAAAACAAAACATACAACTTAAACATAAAATAAAGAAAATAAAGTTGGCTTAAGGTAGTGGGACAGTATTCATCTTGGATTGGAATTAACATTTACAGAGTAATTGTATTAGATAATTATTGGCCATACTCATAATTGGTTCATCACCATAATCTGCACACATAATTGGGAAAAGAATAATTTATCAAGACTAGATCATTACCATAATCTGTATACATATTTGGAAAGAATGGTTTATCAAGACTAGCTCATTACCATAAATTGTACACATATTTGGATAAAGAATAGTTTATTAAGACTAGCTCATTACCATAATTGTATACATAGTTGGGAATGGAATAGTTTATTAAGACTAGCTCATAGCCATAATTGTATACATAGTTGGGTTAAGAATAGTTTATTAAGACTAGCTCATTGCCATAATTGTATACATAGTTGGGTAAAGAATAGTTTATTAAGACTAGCTCATTGCCATAATTGTATACAAAGTTAGGTAAAGAATAGTTTATTAAGACTAGCTCATTGCCATAATTGTATACATAGTTGGGTTAAGAAAGGTTTATTAAGACTAGCTCATTGCCATAATTGTATACAAAGTTAGGTAAAGAATAGTTTATTAAGACTAGCTCATTGCCATAATTGTATACATAGTTCGGTAATGAATAGTTTATCAAGACTAGCACATTGCCATAATTGTATACATAGTTCGGTAAAGAATAGTTTATTAAGACTATGCCATACCATAACCTATACACATATTTGGATAAAGAATATTTTATCAAGACTAGCGTATCACCATAAAATGTTCACATATTTGGATAAAGAATAATTTATTAAGACATGGTTTATCAAGTATAGAGCTCATCAACATAGACTAGCTTATGACCATAACCTTTTCACATAGTTGGATAAAGAATAGTTTATTAAGACTAAGCCATAACCATAATCTGTACACATATTTGGATAGGGAATAGTTTATTAAGACTATGTCATAACCATAATCTGTACACATAGTTGGATAAAGAATAGTTTATTAAGACTAAGCCATAACCATAATCTGTACACGTATTTGGATAGGGAAAAGTTTATTAAGACTATGTCATAACCATAATCTGTACACATATTTGGATAAAGAATAGTTAATTAAGACATGGTTTATCAAGCATAACGCTCATCACCATAATATATATACACATAATCGGAACGTTTATTATGAAAAGCTCACCATCTACATATATATACATATATTTTTCGATACACAATGTTTTATC
The DNA here is from genome assembly GCA_029582155.1 of Panopea generosa. Taxonomy (NCBI): domain Eukaryota; kingdom Metazoa; phylum Mollusca; class Bivalvia; order Adapedonta; family Hiatellidae; genus Panopea; species Panopea generosa. The sequence goes on from CM055903.1 coordinate 39,470,027, forward strand.
CAGGCCAGCTCATCACTATAACCTGTAAACATACTAGTATTTGCATACATAATATCATACGCCATAAATATATCACTATACAGAAATATTTCCAATTACAAGTGTATAAAATAAAGTATTAACATAAGATACGATAGTGTAAGAAATGTGTGTACATATATTAGATACACAAAGTTGAATTTATTATGTCATTGACAGTAAACTGATGCAATTGAATATATTAAGTTGTTTATGTCACAAATGATAACTAATCGGCGAAAAGTGATGCCTCTTAAGCATTTACCAGAGTAATTCCCCTTTCCTACAGAGAAATAAAGTTAAGTTTCTGAATACACCGGGTTATTTTAACGTCATAGTAACGTCATAAAGGTATGCACAATAGTTTTGAAGAAAATAATGTTGAGCGAAAAATTTGTTAAAATTGTCTTTAGTGTCCCTTTAATATTAGGTTTTAATGTGCTGGCAGATTTTCATTTTGATATAAACGTGAAAGATTGTCATTTTGATACATACAGACGTTTGAAGCCGATACTAGAAGTAATGCGTCTCACCATTTTATTATCTGTGTTAATTGTTTTGAGGGTGGAATCAAAAAGTAATGGTAAGATTTAATTTTATATTTTGATTAGGGAGGTCTTCATTGATTGAATGATCAAAGGCACTGTCATTTAATAAGCATTTACCTGCTGTCATTTAATAAGCCTGCTGTCATTTAATAAGCATTTACCTGCTGTCGTTTAATAAGCATTTACCTGCTGTCATTTAATAAGCATTTACCTGCTGTCATTTAATAAGCCTGCTGTCATTTAATAAGCATTTACCTGCTGTCGTTTGATAAGCATTTACCTGCTGTCATTTAATAAGCATTTACCTGCTGTCGTTTAATAAGCCATTTGATAGAATAACTTTGTTTAAGTTTTTTGAGCAGATTATTGTTTTTACATATTTCATCAACCTATCATTGGACATGAATGAAACTTCACATTGTGTTCAGCATCATCTAAAAACTTATAGACACAAAAACCATAACTGTTAATTATCCTTTGACAGAATTATGGTCCTGTTAGACTAAGGCATTTTGTTAGAGTTGTTTTAGCAGGTTAAAGTTTGCAGTACAAGAACAAAGCATTGAGCTTAGATGTTCTACAAATTGGGTCAGTTTGTGGTCCTTTCTCAAATTTGTTCAAAACAATGACCCTGGAAATAAAATTGGCCTGCCCTAAGGGGTCAACAGTTTTACATAGTGTTATACAGGAAAAAATAGTTTTATTTTTTACAGAAAAGCAATATTTATAGCTTAATTTTACCACCCCTGAGTTTATATATTAATTGCCTTCAATTTTGGTACTTATTTCCTAAAAAAAGGCTGTTTTAGAACAGCATCGAAATAGTCGAGCGCGTACTTGATATGCATGCATGTAGAAACTAAATATATAACGCATGTGTTACATTGTTTGTTTTTAAAAAGTTAAAATTAAGAAGGCAATGGCGAGAGGATTTTCCGACCAAATGCCATCGAAAAACGTTGATGGGGAGGTGGAGTTCAAAGAAACCGAAATAATGGTGCTGCAAGTAGAAGGATATGGCATTAAAGAAATGGTCATGAAAAAACGAAGCGTGGAGAATAGGATGCAAAGGAGAAAGTTGGATAGGGGCAACCTAGTGAGTATATTGTTGCGGGAGGTTGAGTAATCGTAAATAATGTTTGCAATAACATTTGATTCACGTGACTTTCATTGATGTGTCTTCAAAAATATATAACTCTTAGTCTTGTAAAAATACTTTGTTCCGGTTTTTCATTAAAATATTTTTTTACCAGATTAATGCTGAGACACTTTGTTAACGATACGATCGACCAATTCATATTTACCAATATTGAATGTGTCAATAGCATGGAATGAAAAATAGTGTTTGACAAGGCTAATTGTAGGACTTTGTTTACAACATAATAGATGCTTTTTCCTATTCGTGACATATTGCTTTGTTCCGTGTGTTGTCCATTATTTTGTTCTTCATAACTGTATCCTCAGTGTCCATTGTGTACTTAAACTTTATATAGACAAATAGCTTTATATTAAAGGAAATATATCAGGATTTAAAAAAAAATATGCTGAAAACTGTTTCCCAAATATTATACATCTATACATGTATATATTCACTTACCCAGTATTGCCAAAAGGATATCTATTTAAACGTGTAAAAATAACATTTCCTAACTTGGGCTACACGCCATGGTTAGACTAAAAATAGACTCCCCGCTTTAATTGCATCATATTTTGTGACGTATGAAAGAGTCGCGTGATTTCATTATGATTTCAATTTGATTTGTAATACAGATTGACACGGAGTAAACTTGTTTCATCTTAGAAAGAGTCCGAATGACGATGCGAAGGTCGTCAATCAGTATTTATGTGATGTCTATTTTTACAATGGGGATTTCGTTTCAAGTTTACCACTCCAATTTGAATATAGAGTTTGTCACGTTTTGGTGGATTTGATATACCAAACCATTCGGATTTCATTTATTAATGATAATGAGATGCTTTTTATCGATTTCAATAATAATTTAATTTTTTAAGACATTTAAAACGTCTTTTTCCTGAACATACTCAGAAATTATTTATTAAATTTCAGTGTACACTAAAATTAGATATGTTCATTAGTTTTAATGCAGTAAGCAAATTTGACAATTTACTGGGATATCACTCGTACAGGCTATGTTGGTTAATGGCGTTGCTTTTTTGACTAAAAATGGTTTCCAAAATTATATACGGGATTAATTCTTAAATACATGTATTGTATAATTGAAAGAACTAAATAAAATTGTTTTTACATTCTCTGTAATATAGAAGGTGTAACGATTGCAAAAACAAAGGAATTTGTTTAATTATTATGTGTGATAGTGTCATCTGATTGAAGGAGTCATTATACACGACAGATGTGTAAGACGAATTAAAAAAAATGCAGTTTTACTGGGAAAACTTTTCTTCCGACCAAACAACGAGCTAATCATCTTTGTTAATTTCATAAACATCATAGGAAGCAGCTATCTACACCGACGACGACAGGACTACAACGTGTAGGAATGAATGTGACCTTGACACGAAAATTTGTACAGTGGTAAGTACGAGTAGTTATGTCGAAATTAAATGAGACACAGGTGTTGATTGATTGTTTTTACTTATCGCTCATAGAGTATCAATTTTCTAACCTGTTAGAAATTAATCCCTTTACTCCATAGATACGTGTTGTCCCGCATCAATCATAGAAGGCCTTTGAAAGCAGGGCAGGAAGAGCTCAGATTGCTCATAACGAGCAATCTGAACACTTCCTGCTTTGTTTTCCACTCTGACAGTTAATATAAACATAATTAACCCAATAATTCAAAAGCCTTCTATATTATGTGTCCAAAGGCGTCTATATTAGGTGTCCAAAGGCGTCTATATGAAGTAAAGGGTTAAATGACAAAATCTTTGTTGTAATTGAGTGGGTGATTGGCAGGGAAATGTCAATTCAACAACGCGTAATAGAAATACAATGCTTCGTCTCTTAAATATTTAATGTTCTTTTTTTTGTAATTAAGATCGATTTACATGTAATTAAAATCCTAGATGTTTTCCTAGTTTATTTTATTATTCACTGCACGTAAACTAATTGAGGCAACGTTACGATTTTATTATCGATTAGTTTAAGCTTCCTCGTTATAGCTCTTTGTATTATTAATTCACACCTGTTTCTTCAGTGTCATTTTTAACTTTTTCATATTCTTATGTTTATTAATGGTGAACAGAGTATCTTCATATTTATGATTTAACGATGATGAGTTTCAAACAGATATAGCCGTCTTGCTGTTCCTTCAACAGCCATCCTCTTGCTGCTTTCACTTCTGCCAAGTCATCGAGTATATCATAATATCGCTTTTTTAATTTATATTATATACATATCTATTTATCTGAGAATATATGTGTTACCGCATTTGTAAAAGAATATTCTACCAATCGTGTTTTTTATTCACATTTTCTAATTTTATGTCGCGACGAAGTGGACTGTAGAGCGGACCAAGTTTTCCCGATTGGGTCTGTAACATAACAATGAGATTTGGGCACATCGATTTGTCAGTTGCTAAAAGCGAAAGTTAAATGGCGCAATAGTTTGATAAACGTTAAGTAGCTATGGATTGTACGGATATTCCTAGTTTTCCCTGTATTTAATGAGGGTTGAACAAACCTGACTCTGGATATATCAGGAACAGGGATAGGCCAGTGGTAGATCCGTAAAACCAAGAACTAAACACTCTAGTGGTGATTTCGACACTGGTCGTTTCATGATAATGACCATGCTGTTATTTCACCAGTGCGTGTGCTTTACATTTGGTTTAGCGGTTCTGTATGTTAATCATGTTTGTGCTGCTGGAATATCTTTGTCCTTTAAATAAAAGGTCTGCTGATCAATTTGTATTCACATGTTCTCATTTTATAATGTGACGACAAGGAGAGTGTCATACAATCTCTGCCTGTTTAATAGACAACACCATTAAATATCAAAGGCATTGTAAATAACTACTTCACCATATGCACACGTGTTTATATGTAATATGTATCTTCCGTAGACTTGTCTCCAGACAGAATAAAGAGGAAAGCTGCTATGTTAATAAGGAGCAGAAAGCTCTGTGTTTTGCTAACGACAAAGACGCTGAAATCCGTTTTTTCGAGCTGCCGAAACTAGGTAAGCATGTATATTGCAATGTAATGTCCGAATTTTATATGCACTTTCCAATTCGATGCATAGTTTAAGGTTCCAGCAACTGCCATGTCAGTGTATCTCTGTATATAACTGACCTTAATGACATGTTCTAACTGAAACTGAGTTTAAAATGCTTGAATATGACATATGTCAATCGCTCACATGTTGTTTATGATAGATGGCGCATGCGGCTATAGTTGCGCTTATTTGTTGGCTATTAACAACAAAGGAGAAGTCGGTTGAATATCATATTCATCATGAGCTAAAATGAAAATGGTCACAATTACAGTTTTGTTACCCTGCTTGTTTTAGTTTTGTATGCTTTTTAAGATAATGCCCATGCAAACTGTAATATTGTATTCATTATTTATATATTTTTATATCGTATAATTTATCCCACCGACCTTTTAAATTTGTTTATATATATATAAAAAACACACACAGTTATAACTTGCAGTAGTTACACTTTTTTATATTTTAGTTTTCTTTTAAATGAGCACTTTCAGATTAAAAAGAATTTAATACCGTAAGAAAAATACCGTAATAATGAATTTTGGTGGTATATTTATATGCTTATATTTGATAACATCAGAAATTAGTTAATGTTATGATATAACTAAAATACTCTCATACGTACTTTCATAACTGTTCACTTACCCATGCTACTTGACCGATATACATCTATATAATGTACATACGTACCATCATAACTGTTCACTTACCCATGCTACTTGACCGATAATCATCTATATAATGTACATACGTACTATCATAACTGTTCACTTACCCATGCTACTTGACCGATATACATCTATATAATGTACATACGTACTATCATAACTGTTCACTTACCCATGCTCCTTGACCGATATACATCTATATAATGTATTTGACCGATATACATCTATATAATGTACATACGTACCATCATAACTGTTCACTTACCCATGCTACTTGACCGATATACATCTATATAATGTACATACGTACCATCATAACTGTTCACTTACCCATGCTACTTGACGGATATACATCTATATAATGTACATACGTACCATCATAACTGTTCTCTTACCCACGCTTCTTGACCGATATACATCTATATAATGTACATACGTACCATCATAACTGTTCACTTACCCATGCTACTTGACCGATATACATCTATATAATGTACATACGTACCATCATAACTGTTCTCTTACCCACGCTTCTTGACCGATACACATCTATATAATGTACATACGTACCATCATAACTGTTCAATTACCCACGCTATTTGACCGATACACATCTATATAATGTACATACGTTCTATCATAACTGTTCAATTACCCACGCTACTTGACCGATACACATCTATATAATGTACATACGTTCTATCATAACTGTTCAATTACCCACGCTACTTGACCGATATACATCTATATAATGTACATACGTACTATCATAACTGTTCACTTACCCATGCTACTTGACCGATATACATCTATATAATGTACATACGTACTATCATAACTGTTCACTTACCCATGCTACTTGACCGATATACATCTATATAATGTACATACGTACCATCATAACTGTTCTCTTACCCATGCTACTTGACCGATATACATCTATATAATGTACATACGTACTATCATAACTGTTCACTTACCTATGCTACTTGACCGATATACATCTATATAATGTACATACGTACCATCATAACTGTTCACTTACCCACGCTTCTTGACCGATATACATCTATATAATGTACATACGTACCATCATAACTGTTCACTTACCCACGCTTCTTGACCGATATACATCTATATAATGTACATACGTACCATCATAACTGTTCACTTACCCACGCTACTTGACCGATATACATCTATATAATGTACATACGTACTATCATAACTGTTCACTTACCTATGCTACTTGACCGATATACATCTATATAATGTACATACGTACCATCATAACTGTTCACTTACCCACGCTACTTGACCGATATACATCTATATAATGTACATACGTACTATCATAACTGTTCACTTACCTATGCTACTTGACCGATATACATCTATATAATGTACATACGTACTATCATAACTGTTCACTTACCTATGCTACTTGACCGATATACATCTATATAATGTACATACGTACCATCATAACTGTTCACTTACCCATGCTACTTGACCGATATACATCTATATAATGTACATACGTACTATCATAACTGTTCACTTACCCATGCTACTTGACCGATATACATCTATATAATGTACATACGTACTATCATAACTGTTCACTTACCCACGCTACTTGACCGATATACATCTATATAATGTACATACGTACCATCATAACTGTTCACTTACCCACGCTACTTGACCGATATACATCTATATAATGTACATACGTACCATCATAACTGTTCACTTACCTATGCTACTTGACCGATACACATCTATATAATGTACATACGTACCATCATAACTGTTCACTTACCCACGCTACTTGACCGATACACATCTATATAATGTACATACGTACCATCATAACTGTTCACTTACCCACGCTACTTGACCGATATACATCTATATAATGTACATACGTACCATCATAACTGTTCACTTACCCACGCTACTTGACCGATATACATCTATATAATGTACATACGTACCATCATAACTGTTCACTTACCCACGCTACTTGATCGATATACATCTATATAATGTACATACGTACCATCATAACTGTTCACTTACCCACGCTACTTGATCGATATACATCTATATAATGTACATACGTACCATCATAACTGTTCACTTACCCACGCTACTTGACCGATATACATCTATATAATGTACATACGTACCATCATAACTGTTCACTTACCCACGCTACTTGATCGATATACATCTATATAATGTACATACGTACCATCATAACTGTTCACTTACCCACGCTACTTGATCGATATACATCTATATAATGTACATACGTACCATCATAACTGTTCACTTACCCATGCTACTTGATCGATATACATCTATATAATGTACATACGTACCATCATAACTGTTCACTTACCCACGCTACTTGATCGATATACATCTATATAATGTACATACGTACCATCATAACTGTTCACTTACCCACGCTACTTGACCGATATACATCTATATAATGTACATACGTACCATCATAACTGTTCACTTACCCACGCTACTTGACCGATATACATCTATATAATGTACATACGTACCATCATAACTGTTCTCTTACCCACGCTTCTTGACCGATATACATCTATATAATGTACATACGTACCATCATAACTGTTCACTTACCCACGCTACTTGACCGATATACATCTATATAATGTACATACGTTGTAATTAGCTGACACTGATAATTCAGGTTACGTAAACAAACTTAATTTGTTACATCAACTGCATCAAAAGTGACAATCAATCATAAAATGAGCATTAAATAAGGACAATGCATTTTAAATAAGAAAAAAACACACCCCAAAAACAAGGATTATACGAGTACCACGCGGTAGTATTTCGTGTTGACAATGAGTGACCAGCTATATGTATTTGACGATAAAAAGACTGAACATACATTTGAGAGGAACAGTTAGTCTATCCCAGAACCTGATATCTCCTGAATCAGGTCTATTAACCACCAGTGAAAAAGCGATGCATGACCCACAATTTATAGCAGTTGAACGCTAGCTAAACTGTGACGTAATCAAACTTTCAGTTGAAACAACTGACGAAGTGCTCAATAGCGGCTTTCCCAACATTGCTAGTTAACTGACCCAATCGGGTGAGCTGGATCCGTGCTACAGACTAGAGGAACAGTCGTTCTTTCTCAAAACATCAACGAGCTTCCTCTCATAAAGATTTTGCGACACTAATTTGACTGGTGCTCACAACATATGCTGTTTATATTGCACATTACGTGTCAATAATGATCACCGTGTGGTATTTACTATACTAGAGAGACGGCTATCAAGCACTGATCGCAGAAAACGATCTTTGGAACCTGACTTCGGCAGGACGTCCATAATCAAAGTGGCAATGTTTCCAGACGCTGCTTTCATGCAACTGTATGTATTGTTTTATAGGGAATATATTGAGAATAAACGCTATAAAATTAATGTCTAGAAATAAAATTATCTTTTAAAATGGATAAAAAGCATTTCTGTTTCATTAATTAATAAATTCAACAAAAAAACATGACAAAATCGGAATTCAAATTTGAATAATAAACTTGAAAACGAAATCCCCATTCTTGAAACAATTTTAAATACATGTAAACCTAACTATCGTATAAAATTAAATAGGTGACTCATTTAATAGGTCACAAAATTTGTTTAAATTTTGAGCGGGAAATCAATTTTTACCAATGCACGTAGCCCAACAATTTAAATTTTGAAACATTCTGATATGTTCCTTTTAAACACCTTTTTACGGTTATTCAAATTTGAAAAACAATTTGAAAAATAAATTACATGATCGTATTTTTAACTATTGAGTCCCTTCACAATAGTATGCTGCTGTTTTACATCAATAGTATGTGTGGAATTACAACTATGCACATTTTAAGCGAGATAAATACATCAATTTAGCTTAATTTAGAAGTTAGCTCTTGAAAACTTTTGTGAATAACTCTCGAGTACGTTTTCAGTGTAATACCGATGTTTTGATTTCAGAGCGTGTCTTCTGGCCGAGTCTGGGACCAAACCCGCGACATCTGATGTCAAGGGCAAACATACTACCCATTACGCTATCTTCCCAACTTAGGTCAATGTGAACCACGATGCTGATAACTTTTTATTTGATCAAATATAGTATCGTCTCAAACCTACTACCCCTTAGTGGTAAGACATGTGCTATATGCCTTGTATTTCTATTTTTCATATAAACATAGTCCCTTGGGTTCATATTTGACAAACAATACAACTGTATATTATTCTAAGGTTATTTTACAGTGTTTGTACCACAATACGTAAAATTTATTCCCATATTGTCAAATTGTACAAAACACTGTAAAATGATCTTTTTATTCTATACGCCAATCTGAATGAAAGTATCAAGAGAGTAAAGAAAAACCAAGATCCTTTTAAATAAAAGTGGCAGACGAAGGAAGTTACAGTGATATATAGTCAGATTTTCTCAACGTCATCGTCATGCTATAGAATAGTTATAGAATAAATACACATTAGTTGATACCAGATCAACAAAAATGTAAATGAAAATAAATCTATTTTATGTGTGCACCAGGTTTATGGACTTCACTGACAACACCGTAAAAGAAGCGAAACAGGAATGCAAGAACTACCTGACACTTGTCGCAAATGAGGTAGGTTCTATCATATAGAAGTGCTACCCATGTGTATAGTCAAACATGTATAGTTTTAAAATAACGCCATAATCTACAAGTATATTATTCTAAATAATTTGACAACAAATATTTCAAATTATCGTCAACTTTATTTTACGAATTTGCTCTGATTTGTCCTGTATTATTGATTAGCGAAAATTTGAATTCGCGACGTTCGATAAGTCAAACCCGGAAATGCATTTTTTATTCGGGTACTAGATCCTCGGGTGATCAGATTGTAATAGTCGATGCGTTATCGTATAATTATTGACTGATTCTCATTGTTATTAAGTCTTTATCCATGTTCAATAAACTAAAAATGCATGGTTAGATACGAGTTTACTCTTCAAGAACTAGTATTGACTGTTTATCAATTTAGCTTAATATCGAAGTTAGCTCTTGAAAACTTTTGTGAATAACGCTCGAGTACGTTTCCAGTGTAATACCGATGTTTTGATTTTAGAGCGTGTCTTCTGGCCGAGTCTGATTAGCGAAAATTTGAATTCGCGACGAAATTGGTTTAAATGTATGTATGTTTTTAGATGAACCTGAACTACCAGACGATTAAGGACTTTGGTTATAAACTCAATCTTAGCACTGAAAGCGGTCAGAGGCCACTCGACTTCTCCATCTATTTGACAAGAGTATATTTTCCTCGGGTAAGATAGTGTGGGAGTGTACGTGAGTGTGTATATCGGACAGGGATGTCGAGTTTTCCTTGGTGAAACTTGCCATACAGAATGAAGAAAACGAGTATCTCTGTTTGACAGGGATTATAAAAACTAACGCTATTAAAACGGGAAGAAACAAGCGTATGTAAGAAATGGGAAGAGTTTTGCGGTAAAGTAGTCGATACAAAATGTCACTGCTAGTCCAAAAGATTCCTGGAATTTGTTTCGATAAATGAAGGCAGTGATTATCTTAAAGCAGAGGTAGAGTATTCCTTGATATGTTACTGCTCATATTGATTACGAATGACATTAATGGTGTATCTGAACATTTTGAAAGTACTGTCATGTTTGAACCATGCATTTAGAAAAATAGTAATGCTTAGAAATTGGGGTATGAATTCATGATACCAGACGTCTACTTTCATACTTTCATTTTGTCAACAGTATAAACACTGGACAGAAAACAAATATTTATGCTACATGACCCGTATTTTTCTCATCTTATTTAGATTCAGAGGATGACAAACAATAAAAAATAGGGTTCTCTTTTTTCATTTGTGTCCTTAAATGAATGCTAACTATGCAAACTTTTTTATTTACAATAGAATAAAGAACACAAATCAATACTGGGTTTACACCTATATCTGTTATGCTGCTGCTATATTTTGTTGTTGTTATGTTTTGCTGTCTACTTTGATTTATACTATTTCTGTTAATCTTAAATATTGTAGGTTGTGTGCAACACTGCTCTATCTGGAACTATACAGATAAAAAATATAGCAGCGTTACGATTAACCATCGATATTCTTATTAGTCCATCGTTTTTTGTAAGGAATGTGATTGATTATAAGGCAGTGATAGAATTTCTACAGTTATATTAAACTAACGATGAACAGGGTAACGAGTGCTAAATGGATTGAGTTTTCTCGGATAACTTTTTGACATTAGAAGTCGCAGAGTGGCTAAAAATAATTGGGAGTCAGTTTTACCAAATTAAATATGTAGATCAAGATGATGTTTCGCTGTTTGATGTTTGGCTATTCAGAAATGTTTTTGTTTAGATAAACTAAATGGAAATAAAAAATATGTTATCTACAATTTACTTTTGCGAGATAACGTTTTGTATTATTCAGGTTTATAATATATTTGATGAAGTTGTCTAATTTAGATATTGAAAGATGTTAGTTGCCTGCAAGAAATTGCACATTGTGAAGAAACAAAGGTTGTGCGGTGGATATACGTAAAGTTCGGTTGAGAATACTGTCATAATGTGGAAACTCGTATTTTAACGAATGTTAGATAATTTTCAATTTCTTTTTACTGGTAAACTTACCGCCATGAGGTTTGCCCGGATATTGTATAGAACGGGTAGACCTAATGTATGTGTCTTCAGGAAAGAAGTAAATATTTATCCTTTCTTAGATTATCTATAGAAAGACAGCAGGTATTTTTTTTTTATCCATTTTATCTCGTAAAATTCCCCACCGCCCTCTACAATAATTATTATATTAATAAGACAGGTGTAAATATTTTCCAGATAACAAAAAATACACAATTTCTTGTGAGACAGGGGTAGAATGTTACATTGTTATATAATAAAAACAATCACGTAAGTAATTATAATACAGGGGTGGAAGGTTTTCACAAAAACAGATAAGAAATAATTATAAGACAGGATTAAAATTGCCCCTAGTGAGATTTATTTTGAAAATGTTATGGAGTCTTTAAGATACGGTAAACTATTTTGTTGTTAAGATAGACCATGAAGAAATGATTCAATTTCTATTCGGGGGATGATTTTCATTTTAAAAAATGTCTTAATTTACAAATGATTGGATTTCAATAAAACGGAAGGGTGTTTATGGTAAACTTTATTATTTAGAAGTATTTGTGTATTTATATGGCAGTGTGATAGTTGTCATGACAATACTTGTTGTGATGGAGTTCTTGGGTGTTTGTAACACAATGAGCCCGTGTGGTTCCGGCTAAGAGCTACAATCACTGTCGATCTCTGCAGAGGGGTAGGAATCCTCCGAATGGTTGTCATGTTCATTTTATCATTTTTTGTCATGTTACTATTGTGGTTAAATTATCAACCCCTGTGTGGTTCCAGGGAGCCATGAGTGATGGCAAGAATAGAATCACTGTGGCTTATGTATGTCATAAGAAGCGACAAATTGAAGTAATACGATAGAATTTGCTGATACTCTGCAGTTCTGCAGGTATCAAGGTTCTAGGTTCATTCTGCATATTCATTTGTTGACGTATTTTTTTAAATCTGTATGTTAATTTGCTTGTTTTTGTACATGTAGAGTGAACCTGGAATCTTCCTTCCTGTTGGCGTCGAATAACCTATAATGTGTTGGTACGCCGTAAAACCCTATTCATTCTATTCATTATATTCTGTAACACAATGTAAGAGTTCCACATGGTTCAAATTGTTAAAAAGAAGTGTGTTCATAAGGCAATGTGAATAATTTAGTGTCTGTAAGACAAGTAGCGTTCCACATGGTTCAAATTGATAAAAAGAAGTGTGGTCGTAAGGCAATGTGAATAATTGAGTGTCTATAAGACAGTAGCGTTCCACATGGTTCAAATTGATAAAAAGAAGTGTGGTCGTAAGGCAATGTGAATAATTTAGTGTCTATAAGACAGTAGAGTTCCACATGGTTCAAATTGATAAAAAGAAGTGTGGTCGTAAGGCAATGTGAATAATTTAGTGTCTATAAGACAGTAGCGTTCCAAATGGTTCAAATTGATAAAAAGAAGTGTGGTCGTAAGGCAATGTGAATAATTTAGTGTCTATAAGACAGTAGAGTTCCACATGGTTCAAATTGATAAAAAGAAGTGTGTTCGTAAGGCAATGTGAATAATTTAGTGTCTATAAGACAGTAGCGTTCCACATGGTTCAAACTGATAAAAAGAAGTGTGGTCGTAAGGCAATGTGAATAATTTAGTGTCTATAAGACAGTAGCTTTCCACATGGTTCAAATTGATAAAAAGAAGTGTGGTCGTAAGGCAATGTGAATAATTTAGTGTCTATAAGACAGTAGCGTTCCACATTGTTCAAATTGATAAAAAGAAGTGTGGTCGTAAGGCAATGTGAATAATTTAGTGTCTATAAGACAGTAGAGTTCCACATGGTTCAAATTGATAAAAAGAAGTGTGTTCATAAGGCAATGTGAATAATTTAGTGTCTATAAGACAGTAGCGTTCCACATGGTTCAAATTGATAAAAAGAAGTGTGGTCATAAGGCAATGTGAATAATTTAGTGTCTATAGGACAGTAGAGTTCAACATGGTTCAAATTGATAAAAAGAAGTGTGTTCATATAACAATGTGAATAATTTAATGTCTATAACACAGTTGCGTTCCATATTGTTCAAATTGATAAAAAGAAGTGTGGTCGTAAGGCAATGTGAATAATTTAGTGTCTATAAGACAGTAGAGTTCCACATGGTTCAAATTGATAAAAAGAAGTGTGTTCATATGGCAATGTGAATAATTTAGTGTATGTAAGACAGTAGCGTTCCACATGGTTCAAATTGATAAAAAGAAGTGTGGTCGTAAGGCAATGTGAATAATTTAATGTCTATAAGACAGTAGAGTTCCACATGGTTCAAACTGATAAAAAGAAGTGTGTTCATAAGGCAATGTGAATAATTTAGTGTCTGTAAGACAGTAGAGTTCCACATGGTTCAAATTGATAAAAAGAAGTGTGGTCGTAAGGCAATGTGAATAATTTAGTGTCTATAAGGCAGTAGCGTTCCACATGGTTCAAATTGATAAAAAGAAGTGTGTTCATAAGGCAATGTGAATAATTTAGTGTCTATAAGACAGTAGAGTTCCACATGGTTCAAATTGATAAAAAGAAGTGTGTTCATAAGGCAATGTGAATAATTGAGTGTCTATAAGACAGTTGCGTTCCACATTGTTCAAATTGATAAAAAGAAGTGTGTTTGTAAGGCAGTTTAAATAATTTAGTGTCTGTAAGACAGTGTAAGCATATGGCATGAAATAATTAGGTGTATACAAGGCAGTGAAACAGTTTTAGGTAAAAACATATTTTATTCACAAATAGTTTACACGATGACATATATAATTATGTACAGATGTATCGTAAATTAATTCCAATAACTGTTAGATAAAATATGACTTAGGAATATATCAAAGACTTTAACTGTTCATTGTTTATCCTACTACTACTACTTGAATCTTTTTGCTGGTTTTATATATTAGTGTGCTGAATCAAATAAATTAGCATTGATTTCAATGGATAACACTGGATCTCCAAACAACAGTGTATTTTTTGTTGGTTGTATGTTTAATTATCGTAGTTGAGTATGTAACAGGATGCTTCTACTCTGCGTTGCGTAGAGTATGGAAGCATTAATGGTTTCCTTTGTGAAAGAGTTCTAAGTAATTATTCAAAATGTATTTATGACAGTGATGTGATTTTCTATTGTAATATTTATTTTAGATATTGCTTTTGGTACAGTTAGAGTTGTCAAGTTGTCTTTCAAATGACTTGTGATTCATCACGCAGGTTAGATGATTTGATGTTTGAATGTGGCAATGGCATTTTTTTTTTGCAGATTTGATCCGAAAACCTGCCTGTTTGCTTACTTGTCAAAATGATGTTGTCCGCTTCTTCCTTTCTTCAAAATGTTTTATTGTTTTTCCATATGACGTATATAGAACAACGGTACTAGTTTCATCAACTACGCCTGGTCAGAAAATAACTTAGTTAACGGTTACGTTTATGAAGACAGCATACCAACTTATAACGGAATTCTCTCTGACTTTGGAACGTGGATTGGGGCCAGAAATCCGTCTTTGAACGACTTTGATCATGCTTTTGGTTTAACAGGGTAATGTATTTCATGATTTATTTTATTATTATTGTACATTTAATTTTAAATTTTTAACTAATTATGATGGGAAATTATGTTCAAACATTAAATATATGATATGACAAATAATATTTTCCTTTGAAACAACATATGTTCGCAATAAAATAACCATCAATTTTGTTCCCCACAAGAATATACTAATTGTGACTTTTTAAGGGACAAGGATCACAACCTAAGATAACATGTCATGTTTAATGCAATACAATTAAACCCTAACATTTTGCAAAATTTAAGGATTTTTATTTTATTTGTACTTTATTCTTTTAAAAGAATATAAATTTTGTTTTTCAATTTTACATTTTTCGCTTAATACCATACAGCAACGCGGCATTTAACTGTATATATACAGTAAAAATATGCAATAAGCCTACATTTTAGGCCGTTTTATGTTAATATATCATGTTTTTGTTACAGTGAAGGCACCCTGTACTGGACAAAGATCAGAATAAATATGTTTGTGTGGCAAAAATGCCTATAATACAAACAATTAAACGCGAAAACTAGGAAAAAATTAAAGAAGATGAGCATTTACCTTCATTATAACCGTCTTTAGAGTCGTTCTATCAAAAACACAAAATATACACATTTGAAAATATTAAATTATATTAAATACATATACGTCAAGAAAAATAAATATTTTAAAGAAATATATTTTACTGGACTGATATTGAGTTTTTTAATTGAGCAAAACAAAAAAATGTTTTGATTTAACAATAAATGTCAATTCATTGTAAACAATTTCATTACATTTTTGATAGTATGAAGACAAACTTTCATGTTGACTTAAAATGTACTAGGCCCTATATTTAAGCAAATTTTCGTCACATATTCGAAATTTAATTAAAAGCATGTGTTTTCCCAGCCAATCTCAACCGTTTATTTATAAGTTTAGGCGACACACTGTGGCCAGTTTGATATTCGACATGAAATTTATTTCACTCTTGTCTTCATCATCTAGCACGCTTGCTTTTGTAAAAGTCACATGTCTTGAAGGGTTCTACTTTGATAAAAAAAAAGTAATGATATTCTGCTAAAGCTTCTGATTGGTTGATTTCAATAATCGAACTACCTCAGTGATTTTAACAACTTTCAAAAGACTTGTCATTTATATATTGATTTCTATATTCATTTTTATTATTGTACATTTTCTATTTCACAAACATCCTGTACAAAATAATTGCAATGAATTCCATCGGAATAAATATTTTTGAATTTCATTAAAACATGGCCGCTGCAGAAGATCTTACTTCAAGATTTAATGTTTCTTCTGCACAACTTTATCAAGACGTTTGTCTTTAAGAAAAGCATGCATCGCTGATGATCAAGACTACCCTAACTCCAATTTTCTCAGCCGCCAGCAATGAAGAGCTAAGCACTAAAACAATGAAATTCGTAAACGCATATCAAACGCACTGCTTATTACTGTTTTAACATCAAAGGGTGTTTATTCTTGAATCGGATACGATGTCAATACATGTTCATTGATATAAACTTATCTACCGTACCAATGTTACTATCTAAAATTTTTTTTATAGGTACGACTTCTTTCTTTTAGAAAACGGTACCAAGGTGCTAGAACTTTACGGTAGGTAATGTAAATACTTAATATAGACACATGTAAAAATTAATTTTCTACGGTGTCCGGCCATTACGGCATTTTTATTACATTAAATGAAGCCAAAACAACGAAACTACGATAGTGTAAAGTCGAAACAACGATATGGAAAAATAGAAAATGTTAATGAAAAAGCGAAACTACGATGGTGAAAATCGCAACAACGAAAACTCGACGAAATAATTTCGACTATTCATCATCTTAGTTTTAACTTTTCACTATCGTAGGTCCGTTGTTTTGACATTTCACCATCATAGTTGCGACATTTCACAATCGTGGTTGGACTTTCCACATCATAGTTTTGACTTTTCACCATCATAGTCTCGACTTTTCACAATCGTGGTTGGACTTTTCACCATCATAGTTTTGACTTTTCACAATCGTGGTTGGACATTCCCATCATAGTTTTGACTTTTCCCCATCATAGTTTCGACTTTTCACAATCGTGGTTGGACTTTTCACCATTATAGTTTCGACTTTTCACAAACGTGGTTGGACTTTTCACCATCATAGTTTCGACTTTTCACAATCGTGATTGGACTTTTCACCATCATAGTTTTGACTTTCCACGATCGTGGTTGGATTTTTCACCATCATAGTTTCGACTTTTCACAATCGTGATTGGACTTTTCACCATCATAGTTTTGACTTTTCACAATCGAGGTTGGACTTTTCACCATCATAGTTTTGACTTTTCACAATCGTGATTGGACTTTTCACCATCATAGTTTTGACTTTTCACAATCGAGGTTGGACTTTTCACCATCATAGTTTTGACTTTTCACAATCGTGGTTGGACTTTTCACCATCATAGTTTTGAGTTTTCACCATCAAAGTTTCGACTTTTCATAATCGTGGTTGGACTTTTTCCCATTATAGTTTCGACTTTTCACGATCATGGTTGGACTTTTCACCATCAAAGTTTCGACTTTTCACAATCGTGGTTGGATTTTTCACCATCATAGTTTCGACTTTTCACAATCGTTATTGGACTTTTCATTGATTTACATTGGTTTTATCGGCAGTCAAGGTATTTATCAGTGATTTTTAAGAATTTTCACCCATATTTTCAAAACAAGCGTGAAGCTACTAGTTAATTAAAAAATAAATACTTTATAAATATGACAATTGAGGAAGTTATACGTGTATATGGCAATACAGATTGGGTTGATAAGGAAACATCTGTAAAAGAAGAGTTCAACAATGCATGTAAATGAAATACACAGCAATTTTGATAAGTTTGCAGTAAACGCTATTGTTGACAATTATAAACATGTATACATCAATCTTTTCCAGTATCTACACTAGTATGCTTGTACACAGGCATTTAATTTCGTTGGTACATTTGAAATTACGCATGAATCTGGTTAAAAGGCAAATTAAAGACACATATAAGGTTACATAAGAACAAAATATCAATATGTATATTTCAAAATAAACAAAATCAAAAATAATACCAATAAGTTTTCATTTTTCAGAATTAGTCCGGTCATCTCTATTTTATATGATAATTACCTAAATGTGAAGATTAATATTTCCATGTCCATAGGTGTAAATGTGAAGTTTAATATATCCATGTCCATAGAGCGTAAATGTGAAGTTTAATATATCCATAGAGTGTAAATGTGAAATTTAATATATCAATGTCCATAGATGTAAATGTGAAGTTTAATATTTCCATTTCCATAGGTGTAAATGTGGAGTTTAATATTTCCATGTCAATAGAGCGTATATGTGAAGTTTGATATATCCATGTGTATAGAGCGTAAATTTGAAGTTTAATAGTTACATTCCCATAGATGTAAATGTGAAGTTTGATATTTCCATGTCCAAAGGTGTAAATGTGAAGATTAATATTTCCATGTCCATAAGTGCAAATGTGAATTTTGATATTTCCATGACTCAGGTGTAAATGTGAAGTTTAATATACATGTATCAATGTCCAAAGGCGTTAATATGAAGTTTAATATATCAATGTCCAGAGGTGTAAATGTGAAGTTTAATTTATCCATATCCATAGGTGTAAATATGAAGTTTGATATCTCCATGTCCATATGTGTCAATGTGAAATTTGATATATCCATGTCCAGAGGTGTAAATGTGAAGTTTAATTTATCCATGTCCAGAGGTGTAAATGTGAAGTTTAATATATCCATGCCCATAGGTGTAACTATGAAGTTTGATATTTCCATGTTCATAAGTGTAAATATAAAGTTTGATATTTCAATGTCCTTTAGTGAAAATGTGAAGTTTGATATTTCCATGTACATAGGTGTAAATATGAAGTTTGATATTTCCATGTCCATAAGTGTAAATGTGAAGTTTGATATTTCAATGTCCATAGGCGTGAAAATGTGAATTTGATATTTCCATGTCCATAGGCGTGAATATGAAGTTTAATATGTCCATAGCCATAAGTGTAAATGTGAAGTTTAACATTTCAGTGTCCATAGGCGTGAATATGAAGTTTAATATATCCATAGCCATAGGTGTAAATGTGAAGTTTATTATATCCATGTCCATGGTGTAAATGTTTATTTTATGTGCGAAGTTTAAACAGAAAAAATCATTCAAAGGAGAAGTCAGCAAGCTACACACTAAACCGACATAGATACATAGATAATGATTTTCCAATAGTTATAAATTGGTAAATTTGAATTAGTAATCAAGGAAGATAAGTAATAAAGATAAGTTTTTTTTTATTTATTCATTCAACAACAAAAACTACAAACAATTGTTGAGCGTAATACCTCCTCAGAAATCTTATTGAATAGTGTAGTTTAAACAATATTTATTCGTTTTAAACATATTACATATAAATATATTCAAATATACAGCGACACATAACAATAGTATTGAGAAGAAAGCTATTTCTAGCTTATACAAAGTCTCTCTTCTGAATATCTTGCTAGGACTATACAATGGTGTTACAAATGCAATGAAAACAAATTAATTACTAGACAAACAGATTATAAGCAGCGCTTGAGATGAAAATAATAAATATGTGCAAGTATCTTGATCGTTGGGAATACAGATGTAGCTGATTGGGTAAGTATATAGGCTGCGGCGTATGCGACGCTTCAACTACTGAGAGTTGTGTATACTAGCATTGATCAATAATTGCCGTATATAACTTAAATTATTTAAAAAAAAATATGTGAGTAGAAATTAAGTGGTAAGGGTAGATAAAGTAGATAGACATAAACAGGAAAAGAGAGGTGTGATCACAGGATGCCTTTTGAGGTGTTGTGGGTCACTCTTATGGAATAAAGGATAGTTCAATTCAATGAATAAAACGCTTGGTCTTCGAAATGTATGTTTGGACATGGTGAAGTATTTTACGATTGACATCATCAGAAAGAGAGTCGTTGCCGAAACAGTAGTGTGTTAAGGTCTATACGAGTAAAAGGACGAAGGACGTCATGGAGTAGAGTTCTTTGGCGTTGATATAAGGGGCATGTAAAGAACAAGTGATACGTATCCCCAATTTCTGCGCAGACACAGGTACGGCTTTCTACAATGTTTTTGGAAAACAGATGCTCTTTCAAGGAACTGCAGTGCATCCGTAACCGCGTATGCTGAATTGCCGAATCTCTTCTAGCATCGTAAGAACATTTTGGAACAGTCTTCTTGTTAGAATTTAGATCGTGCTTGAAAGACAAGACGGAAGCAGCAGACCGAGTAGCAGGGTGTAGTTTGTTCCATTCTGATATAGTGAACGGGAGAGAAGTGTTGGGTATTGAAGGAAACGTTCCTAATGCGGTCAGAATTGCGTAGGTCATAGGTTGCAACATTACCTACTGTCATGGTAATCATATTGGATAAGTAGGAAGGGGTAGAGGGACTGTTGAGCATTTTATAGAAGTGGATCAATTTGTGTTTTCGTCTGCGGGACTTCAAAGGCTCAAGAGTGGATTCTTTGCATACGTTATTAAGTGATACCAGGCTTGTTGCTCCCGTAATGATTCTAGCTGCTTCGATTTGGATTTTTTTCGAGGTATTCTTCTTCAGCTTTCGTTATATTATCCCAAACGACGTCAGAGTATTCGAGTGTAGGTCTAATGAAAGATGTGTAGATAGTTTCAAGCGACCGACGATCAAGAGTGAATTTGAGAGAGCGCAGATTGTTGACTCGATTCCAAGCTTTTTTGGTGATGTCTTCAATGTATTTGTGCCATGTGCCATCGTTAGATAGAGTTATTCCAAGGTGTATGTGATTATCAGCGTCCTGTATTTGAATAGAGTTCATGAATATTGGCGGGTGCTGGGGTTTGACGTGTTTGCAAGAAATAAGTAGAGATTCAGTTTTAGTAGGATTAAAAGTTACTAGCCAGGTTGAAGCCCAGTCATTGATCTTTTGTAGGTCAAAATTTAAACGGAGAGCAGCATGTTGAGGATTATCGACAATGACATAAAGGGTTGTGTCGTCAGCAAAGAGGCGAATCGCAGAGCCTATTTCAGAAACAATATCATTGATATAAACAATGGACGAAGAATTGAGCCTTGAGGAACACCAGTCGATATTGGAACCGTGTCAGATGTGGACCCGGAGAGGACTACACATTGATACCACTGCGTTCAAGTTTGAATAAGAGTCCCTTATGCCACACGTGTTCGAACGCTTTAGATATATCACAAAAGATAGCTCGAACCTCTGTACCATCATCTAGAGCCTTGCAAAAGGTATGGTAAATATATGTAAGCTGATTGACAGTAGAGTCCTTGGGAACGAAGCCAGACTGAAAAGAAGAGATGAAGCTGTTGTCATGGAAGAAGTTAAATACATGTTTGTGGATAATCCTTTCGAGGACTTTACTGATTGCACTGAGTAGGGAGATTGGCCTGTAGTTGCTAACATCGTGAAGGTCTTTCTTCTTGTAGATTGCACAGACGTGAGCTAATTTCCATTGACGGGGAACTTTTGATAGACGTACGGAGTAGTTGAAGAGATCACAGAGAGGTCGGGATAGTTCGTTTGAGAGTTCTTTGAGCACTATGTTATTGATGGTATCGGGACCGGTGGCTTTCCCTGATTTAAGAATTTTAAGGGCGTCAGTAACCTCTTTAGGCTGGATGTTAATGTTGGTGAGTTTAGTACCGTGATCGCTGATGGGAAGGTTTGGGAGGCCTTTATTCATGTCATCTAGGAGTTTTTGTGCTTGAAAGAATGTGTTGAGTATGTCTGCTTTTTCTGTGTTTGTTTCGTATGTGTTGTTGTTGTTGTGATAAAGTGTTGGGATGCTTGTTGTAGAGAAATTGGGATTAATGAAGCCTTTTAGAAGTTTCCAGTAGTTGGACGAGTTGTGTTGTGACAAATGGTGGTTTAGAATTTCGGCAATTTTGGTGTTGTGTACATGTTTGGCATTGCGTACGAGTGAGTTTGTTTTGTTGTGTATGGTGTTGTATGTATTCCGATGGTTTGGGTTGTTTGTTTTGCGTGCTCTGAATATATGCTCATTTTCGTCTTCGAATATGGTTTCTAATTGTGTTGTGCATTTAAGGTGGGTCGTACTGTTACAGTTTTGTTAGGAATACACTCATCACATAAAGAAGATAAAGCTGCAAGTGAGACTAGAAGAATATACATCAATATCAGCGTCAAAATAAATTTCCCAATCAAACTCGGATACATTGGTACGCAATAGATCAAAATTGGCTTCAGAAAATTTCCAAACCTTTCGCTTGGAGGATGTGTGTCGGGGTTTAGGGTATCTGATACAACAGAATACTGGATAATGATAGCGAATATTTTGTTCAAGGAAAGGTTCAACTACACCACAAATGGATACCAGATTGGGACAGGATACAAGGAATAGGTCAATAATGGACTGGGAAGATTCGGTGAAATTGGTTGGATCTGTAATTAGTTGGGAAATGCCGAATTGCATACAGATAATGTCAATTTTCATTCGAGATGCAGGTTTGCGACAATCGATATTAAAATCGCGAGTAACCACTATGTCTTTAATCTGAGTATATACAGCTAGGGCTATGGAATCCTGTATACACGAAAGGATAGCAGCATTGGAATTCGGTGGACGGTAGAAAACGCCGAACAGAATAGGTTTATGTTTCACTTTCAATTCTAACAATATACATTCAATGTCGTTTAACTCTAAGTCTTGTCTTCGGCGAGCAGTGATCTATCCTTAACATAGACTAGGACACCGCCATATCTGTCAGTCGGGCGATCCTTACGGAAGGGTGTTTGGTAGTTGGAAAAGGCAAGATCCGATGTAGGTGTATTGTTATTCAACCAGGTTTCTGTGAAAGCCAATACATCAGATGAGCATAAATCAGCATACAGTTGGTATATCTTTAGGGCAAAGCTTTGAACATTATAATGAACAAATGAGAGATGGCTAGAAATAAGTTCTGAGATGTCAAATGATCCGGAAGACAAAATGGATGACGAGCCGGAACTCAAATCGGACGTACTAGATGAAGCTGGACCGGGATTTTCGTGGACGTCACCGGACAGAATAAGTAAAACGGATATAGCCAAATAGTCAAATCGAAACTGTTCATCGGTTTAAACCCTTTTTGCTTGAGTTGATAGTGACCAAAAAAGACCCACTATCGCTCTGTAAACAGATATATCAATAGACATTATGTAATACCATGGTGATAAATCTGTGTGAGCGAGTATCCTCCGTGGAACATGTGATCATACGAGAAGAAAGGAAGTATGAGTGTATATTATGTAAAGGAGTAATGCATAAGGGAAAGTTAATGTTGGAAAGTGGTTTGAGAACACAGCAGAAATAACAAATAGTGTAGGGCATTTCAGCAAGTATACCCGTCACATTCTTGAAACATTAAGAAATTATTAAAGAAAACAAGCATGGACGTATCTTTTTGAAGATTCAGATTAATGTGTTACAGCTAAAACAATGTCATAAAAGTTTCTTATTTCAGACAAACATCGTATAACAAAGTAAACAAATGACAAACATTAGAATATCAATGCAAATTAGAAAAAAATCGTACTAATTTGACAAAAAACTATACATCATGTAAGAGGGATTAGATTTTGAAAAGAAAAATTCTCTTTTAATCTTTATATGAGCAAAAGAATAACAACATAACAATTAGTAAACCAGAAGTTTAAAACGGTCAAACAACATTAAGTATATCAGACATTAAATGCGTCCAACTTTATTTAATTCATTTGCAATTGTCATAATACTAGTATATCAAATTTCAGGTTTAGCATGGTTTGGTACCTTATGTTCAAACGTCTATAAGGATATCAGTAGAACAACAAGTATGACAAGAATAAACGGATTTTTTTCTTTGGTGTTATCTCATGAGCTGGGTCACGGGTAAGTACTTTGGAACTGAACTTTGTATATAGATATATTTATTTTGGTATTAAATGTACATATAAAGTATGGCAACAATATGGACGATATAATAACAATGATAATAGACATTATCATAACGATACACACATAAAGGCCATGAAATGCACATGAATACCAAGGATAACACAAAACAGAGAAAAGGGCTTTCCTTTTATTTCCATTGTGGTCCTTGAATATTGATAGTGTGATACAGAAAGAAAGTGTTTAAAAGTATATAACAGTAGTAAGTTTATATCACAAATGATAAGTTAATTGACTTTAAGTATACATGTACTATTACAGACAACTTCATTCATTAATCCATATTTTATACTATATCATTGCTATTTCATTTGTATTTCCATACTATATTTGAACAATATGTTATATGACGTGAACTGACATTAATTTCACTTTACTTTAATCATAATAAAAAAATTATCAAAGGAAGTGCTAGATTATATACTGTCAATTCATGCATGCTATGCTCATATTGATGATTTACAGAAATTAAAAAAGTATCGGTAGTTAATAACCTTAGGAACTGAGTAAACCACCTCTAAAGTAAACACTTTTAAGATTGTTCCATAGAGCAACACCTCAATATATAAAAGATTTCTTCCCACAACTGTCTACTTTAGGTCAAGTAGACCGTCCATTGTCAATGAAGGTAAATTAGGGAAAAACTAGCAGTCAGCACTTGATAGAGTACAACGGTCATGTACAAAGTTAAAGACGTTTCTTCGAGTAAGTTCTAGCGCGGAGATTTTTTTTAAAATTTTGCACACTAAGTACTTTGAAATAAGACAAGTTTTAAAAAAAAAAAATATAGGTCCCAATGCTTGTTTTTTGCTATGACTTTTTTTAAACTACACCGTTTTACATTTTTAAAGAAAAAACAGTAAATGGGTGTAAGTTATAAATCTTGTTTAATTAACTAACAAAGTGATATATTTCAACAAAATATTGTTGTCACTCATGTAACAAAAGACAAAGTATCTAAAACAGAAAAAGTCATGATTCTATTTTGAGTTTCACATTTCATACAGTAATTTTCATAAATTTCTACGATTATAGAATTGGATGTTTTAACGATGTATTTTTACACTAATTTAAAAATAAAAAAAGTTCTAACGCGGAGAATTGTTTAATTCGTTCTACAAAGAGGCACCATAACAAACTATATCAGAAAATAAAATGAAAAATATATGTCCCCATGCTTGTTACTAAGTTACAGTGCTTAATGTTACCTCCCTTTTCATAAAATGGCCGTAAACGGTGCATTTTGACACTAATTCAATAATAAAAAAAGTTCTAATGCAGAGAATTGTTTCATTCTTTTTATAAAGAGGCACTTTAACAAACTATATCAGAAAATAAAATAAAAAACATATGTTGCCTTACTTGTTACTAAGTTACATTGCTAAATGTTACCTCCCTTTTTCATAAAATGGTCGCAAACGATGCATTGTTACATTAATTCAATAATAAAAAAATGTTGTAACTCGGAGAATTGTTTCATTCTTTCTACAAAGAGGCACTACAACAAACTCTATCAGAAAATAAAACAAAAAATTGATGTCCCCATGCTTGTTACTAAGTTACAGAGCTAAATGTTACCTCCCTTTTCATAAAATGGCCGTAAATGGTGCATTTTGACACTTATTCAATAATAAAAAAAGTTCTAATGTGGAGAATTGTTTCATTCTTTCTACAAAGAGGCATTATTACAAACTATATCAGAAAATAAAATGAAAAATACAGGTCACCATGCTTGTTACAAAGTTACAGTGCTAAATGTTACCTCCCCTTTTTATAAAATGGCCGCGATCAATGCATTTTCACACTAATGCAATAAAAAAAATGTTCTAACGCGGAGAATTGTTTCATTCTTTCTACAAAGAAGCACAACAACAAACAATATCATGAAATAAAATAAAAAATACATGTCACTTTGCTTGTTACTAAGCTACAGTGCTAAATGTTAACTTCCCTTTTCATAAAATGGCCTAAAATTGTCAAAATGGTGAAAATTATCTGTTGTAATTTTTATAAATGAAGTTTCATTGCAGAGGTAACTTTCATATTTCTAAATGATGCCCTAAATAGCTATTATAATATTTGTAATTTATAATGTAATTACAGTTGTGTTGCTTTTATACATTTCATATATACTGGGTAATTGATGATTATCAATAGTTGTAATAGTTTGAAATGTTAGAGGTCTAGTGGTAAAACCATGTACTGTCAATCAAGGTTGGATCACCAGTGACCTGCTTCTCAACATAATATCTTCAGAGTTTTATTTACAAGTCCATTCAAGTCATTTTTTCTGGTATTTAACTTGGCTATAGTAGTCTCACTGTCATCCATTATTATTACATCAACTTGAAATTTTTATTCCTGTACTGGGCTACTTCCAACATTAATCTTTGAATTGTCATTCAAATTTTAGAACACTGCCTGGTGAACTGGTAGTGATTGTTCTTAATTTTTCATAATATGTGCATTTCCTAGTCTTCTGAAAAAACATCATATGTTTTTCGAATACTTTTTCTTAACATGGTCCCAATATCTGATTTACTGTCACAATCCATTCTTCTGGCAACACATATTGTAATAAATTGGCCTTGTCCTGGTGTACTACTTGACTGACTTCATCACTGAAAATTAAAGGAAGCTTATATGAGATAAAGAAATAAATGACAATGTTTGTTTGTATGTAAGCTTTATTTACATCACCACCAGTTTCCCATTTGGGTGATGCATCCAGAATAGTGACCATTTTAGTCTTTTTAGGTTTGTGGGGGATAGTGCAGTAAACAAATATCATCATATGTTTCACCTGGTTCTTTTGCTTGGTGTATAGCACCATCATAAAAGTCCTCAGTTTAAAGTCCCATCTGAATGACAGTCAGCACTGTAAGTTAGCCAGCCTCAGGTATCAAATTCTCAACCCTGAGCTAGAAGTATCGTGCTCTACTGACTGAGCTCATCGGCCTGGCTAAAAACACGACAATGTATTTTAATAAAACAGCACAATAAATGGGTATAGTTTGACAACTCAAAGGCTATAACTGAGCAGCAATTCCTGTTATGATATCTATGTTCAAACCATTGAACAAAATCTTATGGTTATAAACTTGCATGTATGTGGACATTTTTTACTGAATGAAACTGTTATGTTATGTAACAAGCAGTCAAGGGGTTGCAAGCTCAAATCCCCACTTGGCCAGTCTCTGTAATGATTTAAATATATGCAAATTCCAACATTGTGTCTCATGTTCATTCATCTTTAATCACTGATTCAAGTGGGAAAGTTGTCAGTTATTTGCACGGATATTGGGTGTGCCAAACAAGTAGTCACAGGTTTGACCCCCCTCAGATCATCTGTTGTGCTCATGACTATTTTGTTGTATTCCATAGTAGAAATTAGCTGAAACGGTTGAATTACATTAATAATTACCATTGGCCCCTATTGATGATTGTCACTCTTTCATTTAGTGTTTCTGTACACATTGTCTATGTCACGATATTGATTGTCTCTTCATAGTTAATGAAACCACTACAGGTATTTAAAGCACTGACATCTCAATCCATCTGTAACCTGAGCCTCTGTTTAGCATTCCTGAAATGTGTTGAATAGTTTCTTATTTTCATAATTCATGTAACAATTTTCTGTTTAACAGGAAACACAGAACGTAACTGTGTATAAATTTATTATTAACATTTACTCAATGTAAGAAAACTGTTCGAATCCCCGCCTGGCAACAGTCTCCAGGATGATAGATATACAGCATTATGTCTCTTTATCAATCGTCTCTCACCGCTGATTCAAGTGAGGAAGCTATCAGTTACTTGCGGAGATGGGGTGTGCTCAAATACTGGTTAATTCCAGAAAACAGTGGTTAGTTGATCGTCATGTTAGCCCTCGATGGCATGAAAATTATGCAAATATTCAAGCAATCAATCACTTTTTATAGTTGTTCATCTCTAGAAATCACAAAGTAAGTTTAAATGTGATACATCGATATTGATCAGTGAGTTATGATAAAGCATCAATTAACCTTATACTCAATTGCTTTGTGTTGATGTCAAATGATATTGGACTTTTCCTGTTTAATCGATGTGACTTGTTTGTTTCCACTGTTCTTATACTTCCACAGGGTGCAGGACGAAGCGTACCATTGTCTTTCCGTACCACTGCCTTTACGTACCATTTCAGGACGAAGCGTACCACATATAGATAATATAGTAGTAAATACCTGGTGGGACGCTCAATAATACGTTGTCAACTAGGTGTGAATTACAAGTATCATTTGCTCAAATCAGTGGTAAATTAAAGCAAACTGACAAAAAGAAAGTCGTAATAGGTATTATAAGGTTAATTAATCCCGATTAATGATAAAAGCAGTACAATATAGTAATTGTAAGTTAGGTTATAAAGAACGAGAAAAAAACATATATATCACTTTCTTTTTTATATAAGCATTTTATTTTTTTTGCATAATAACGCATAAAATAAGCACAAACATACAAACATACATTTTTTTTCTTCATTCATTCATAATAAAAATCAGTATACAGTTTATGTATAACATTGACCCATATAAGTGTCTTCCATAGTGTCCTTCAATACCAAACTTTTACATGCATCAGGTCAGCTAAATGTCAGCTAAATGTCAAAATTCAAGACTTATTCTTCCTTGTCTCCATCCCGGTATGAATAATATCGTTTCAGGTAAATTAATTATGTATTCAGCGCTTTGGAACAAATTCTCAAATGATTCATATCCAAAAATGAGTTATCCGAAATGTTGCCACTACGAGTATTGATTATATTTTCGTAGTTCGTTATGTACAAGCACTTCTGGTGGTTTAGAACGAAAAACAATATACTCTTCCGTGCTTTTCGATCGCTTCCTTGATAAAATTTACATCTAGAAATGAAAATACTTCGCTTTGTAAATATCCTTATGGCATAGTGCCACCATTGCAAAAAGGAAGTGCTTCCGTGGGGTAGTCGCATAATGGCGGTTGTAAATAATCCTCAATTCTTCTTCTTTAAAAATGCATTTTCCTATTTTTAATGCTCATTTTTTTATTTGAATGGCATTATTGATGTATTTTGAACATTTTGATAGCATTGTCATGTTTGAATTGTGAATTTAGAAAAAAAAATGATGCTTGGAAATTGGGGTATGAATTCATGATTTCGGAAGTCTACTTTCACTTTGTCACCAGTGTACACACTGAGCAGAAAAAAAATGACCCCTACTTTTCTCATCATATTTTGATAGTGCAGAGGTTGACAAACAGTAAAATGTAGGTTTCACTTCTTTCATTTGGGACCCTCTATGAATGACAAGCCTTCAAACTTTTATTATTTACTATAGAATAAAGAACAAAAATCAATGGTGGGGTTACACCTTATGCGACTCGACTTTTAATTAACCAAACGGCGTAATTAGACCCCGAAACTGAAAGTAACAGAAAGGAACTATGCGCATAGAGATGCGCAGTAACAACCCGCAGAAACGTCTTTAAGTGGCACAAAATCTTCACCAAGATATACCAACTTTATTTTTGAAAATGACAAAGGGTAATCGGATCCATTTCATATGGGACTGGTACCCAGCTGGTAACCAATTTAAAAACATAAAATGTTCTGGTCCAATACGAGGCATGTTATGCAAGTTAAACAAACATGTATGAGTTTATTTTGCGTAGTTTGAAGTCTAATCGTCAAAATGGGATACCAGAAAGTACATGAAAAAGAGACTAATTGACAACTGTTTCAGCTATATCGACACATCATAGATGTTGGTCCAGTGTAACACCAAGCCATTTAAACCGATTTGGCTGCCTGGATAGTAGTCCCATTGTACGGAATACTCAGACGGGACCGGGATCTTAAACTAGATTTAGATCAAAAAAGAATTGATTCTGTCTTCCCAAAATGTAATGAAACTTTCTTAGCAACCAACAAGGTTCAAGCTCTGTAATTATTATTATTATTCTTTTTTTAATCAGGTTAAACGCCGTTTTCAACACATTTCAGGTTATTTATGGCATATCCAGTTTTACTGGTGGAGGAAGACCTCAGACTGAGTCGGACTAAGTAGAACCTCCGTCCTTCCGCAAGTAAATGGAAACTTTCTCACATAAAGATTTTGGAGCGAGCAAGACTCGAACCTGTAAATAAAATAGTTTCAATTTGGGATTTGTATTTTCCAGTAACCGGAATTTCCGGAATAATCAACATATAAAATAACATTTTTTACAACAGCAAACGTATCATTGACATAAATTAAAGATAATATGGGACCTAGTGCAAACCCTCGAGGAACCCGACATGAGACAACGGCCTGGTTAGAATGGATACCGACAATATCAACCAACTGATGTCTATCAGACAGATATAACCTAAGCCATCAATAGCTTAAAGTTTCATTAACATAATTCTATGATTGACACTATCGAAGGCCTTCAATAGGTCAAGTAACACCATTCCTGTCATGTTGCCTTTATCCATATGGAACCTAATGAGATCAGATAGGTGAATAAGGCAAGTTTATGTGGAAAACAACATGTCTAAATGAGACTGAAAACTAAAAAGTTTCTTGTCATTCAAGAAAATTACCAACCACGGTCTTATCTATGGTTGATTTGAGATCCCCAGGAACAATACTAAAAAGTATTTTAATTATGAAAATGCCATCCGCATGGGTGTGTGGACAAGCTATCAAAGAAAATGCTACACCTTATTTTATATAGAACAAAGAACAAAGTTCAAACAAATATCGATACCTAAAGGTTGAGTGTCGCAAAATGGAAGGCATAGACACTTTCCTACCTTTAGATGTTATCTAGTATGATGCAAGTGTTAAACTACACAGTTTTATAACAGTAACATAACAGTACTGTCATTGACACGTGACTTCCGGTTATTGTATCGTTATTTCGCCCCACCTGAAAGATAAGACAATATATAAAAGGAGAAACAGTGACCAATCTACAACAAAACATAGATACATAACTGTTTCTTGTTTTTGCCTGCGTAGTGACGCCCTGTTGCGCAAACTATGTTGGAGTTATTTTGACAGCCTGATTGCTTTAGATATAAATAAAATAAATGGCTTTATTTGTTTCTATTATTAATAACACATAAATACTCGTAAACAGACAATTTAAAAATACACATGTGTTGTGTATTGTTTGTTTTTAGTATAAAGTAGGCATAATGAGTCACTTTGACTTCCCCCTGTTAATATACAATTCGTTTCTATCATCGACTGAATATGTACCTAGTTAATATTAAAACAAACAATAAATTGAAGTTTTTTTCCAGGGTTGGCATGGATCATGACAATAACAAAAGATGTCCGAAGTTAAAAAATGTAATGACGCCGGGGTTGTTTTTTCCGGATTCGTCCACGAAGGATACAAGTTTTCTAAATGTTCGGTGAGGGAAATGAAGAACCATTTTGAAAGGTATGTACTTTGTAATTGTGTTCAGTTTGGCGTTAATAAAACGATATAACACATGCCATTCAATTATCTCTTAATATAAAATAAAATACATATGGTTTCACTGTGTCTTCATGATCCAACGGGTTTCTAAATATGTCTTTTATATAGCATGTGAGTAGTCATGAATCCATAACAGGATCCTAATCGTATAAAGCTGTCAGTTCATATAATGTAAAGTGTCCGTCCAGTCCAGATGTGTTGCATGCATTACAAAGTATTTTTAAAGTAGATACAAAGCATCTACATAGTTACTCGTGCTCCTTCTTTTATATCAAATCAAAATCGAAATAAAATCACTTTACTCATTTGATCAGTCACAATACGTGTTGCTCTTTTAAGCAGACCGGACCCGATTAGCTCAGTCATTATCGCGTCGTACTATCAATCCAGGGGTCGTGAGTTCTAATCCCCGCGCGGCAACAGTCTCCTTAGTGGTTGGTATAGGACATTGCGTCTCATTACCATTCATCTCTCGACGCTGATTCAGATGGGAAAGTTATCAGCTACTTGCGGAGACGGGGTGTGTTCGAGTACTGGTTAACCTTCCAGGATCCAAGGAAACAGTGGTTAGGTCACTGATCGTCTGTTAGCCCTTGATTGCATAAAAATGACTCTAAATATTCAACCAATCTTTTAAGCAGGAAATATATTTACCTGGACACTTAGAAGTTAGGAAATCCTTTTTAATCTATTTATTATAGTGTCATGTTTGACTGATGTCATAATGACAGTGCTGCGGGATCTAACGGTAAATATAGACCTCCTATATTGGAAAAATAATGTTAATAACCAACTTTAAAATTTTGGAAAAATCCTGACAATTTTCCTTTTTAGTTCTATCATCCATCCGTTTCATGAACTTAGTATGTACCATATTTTAACTGTCGTTTCTTTAGGTAACATTTATGTTATTTCACAAGTTTAACGTTTAAATAAGTATGCTAATTTTGCAGCATATCGCCTTCGGATTTCGACCATTCATGCTTATCAGATTCTGGTTACAGTGAAGAAGATTTTCTTGCTCAATTTTGCAAGGGCTTAGTTGGGTCAGATGAACTTTCAGTTAAAAAACAATGCCAGAAAGCCACTCGGTGGGCTGGAAGTAAACAATGTGAGGTAAACATAACCATTTGTTATATAGATGTTATATATGCTATAAGATGAATTTTGTTATAAATTATAGATATTATTAGATCTTTCTTTGAAATTATTAATAATCACATTTAAAATATCAAGTAGTTCCTGAAGACTATTTTACGTAATAGCTCATTTGAAAACACGTATCGCTATTAGTTAGCGTAATACTGACTAATTAGTGTAGTACTGACTACTTAATGTAGTACTTACTTGTTAACGTAATAATTATTAGTTTGCGTAATACTAACTAGATAGTTTAGCAGTGACTACTAAACATAGTACTTTTTTTTAACTTTTATTTCAATTTAGTTGTACAAAAACAGACATATTGATACAAAATAGTTCATGACAATTATATATACATTAAGAAATTTCTAATAGCCATTGAGTGTCTCACTGTCTGTGGGAAATGAATGAGTAATAAACAGTGGTCACTAATTCCAGATAGTTTGTTTTTGTGTAGTTTAAATCACAAGGGCCGTATTATCGTAATTAATAAAAATATTCAAACAGAAATCCTCCCAAGCACTTCACAGTTAAATTACCACATACAGTCATAACTCCTTTGTACTAAATGATAAAATATAACTTGCAACATAATCAGTAAGTGTGATGTTTCAGCATTTAAAATTATCGCTATCAACATATGTTAAATTAGTGAAACCGGGGTTAAAAACTCAATGGCTACCAAACATTAAGATAACTTAACATATATGCATTTGTAGACGTACAGAACAATATACATGTAATTGAAATCAGTTTTTACAATTTTATATAAAGTAGTTAGTTATATAATGGAATATCATTAAACATCTGGCAGGTTAATCATTTGTATTAGAGATATTTTGAAACAATAAGTATATAAGCTTAAGCTTTGCAAATTCCTTAGCAATAGTACTTATAAGTTAACGTAGAACTAACTAATTAACGTAGTACTAACTAGTTAACGTTGTACTTATTAGTTGATTTAGTACTTACTAGTTGACTAACTAATTAACGTAATACGTATGAATTAGTACGAACTAGTTAACAGTTAGTGTAGTACCGAATAATTAATATAGTACTTACTAATTAACGTAATACTTTATAGTTTGCATAGTAATGACTAATTAATATAGTACTAACTAATTAACGTAGTACTTATAAGTTAGCGTAATACTGACTTGTTAGTGTAATACTAAATAACTAACTTAGTAATTATTAGTTAACATATTACTAAACAGTTAACATATTACTGACTAGTTAGTTTAGTACTCACTAGTTAATGTAATACTGACTAATTACTGTAGTACTAGTTAACGTAGTATTTATTAATTAACGTAATACAGACTAGTTAGTATAGAACTAACTAGTTAACGTAGTACTAAATAGTTAACGTAGTACTAACTAATTAGTGAAGTGTAGTACTCACTAGTTAACGTAGTATTGACTCATTAGTGTAGTACTAACTTGTTTTCGTAGTTATTATTAGTTAACGTAATACTGACTTATTTTGTAGTACTAACGTGTTAACGAAATATTGACTCATTTGTGTAGTACTATCTTGATAACGTAGTACTGACTTATTAGTGTGGAACTATCTAGTTAAAGTAGTACTGACTTATTAACTCGTGTATTACTAACCAGTTATTGCAGTACTTGTTTGTGAGTGTAGTACTGACTGTTTCTTGTAGTACTAACTATTAACTGTAATTGTTGTACTGACTTAAAGAACTGACTAGTTAATGTGTTACAGATAAGTATTAATAAATCCCTAGCCCCATATAGAGAAGGGCTATATATTTACTTATTCACAACTTTCTTTATATGAAAATACATGTATATATTTCAGTGTGATGATATTTATCATTTATGTTAAAGGGACACACAGTTATTATAATAAATGTCCACATCACTTAATATTTTTTATTTAAATATATATATACAAGATATACATGTGGAATTAGAACCCCCTTGTTATACAGACCTTGTTTGTAAGAGAATTTTAATTTCGTTTCATAATTCTTACAAATAAATAAAATAAAAATAATTCTATCTGGTAGGTTTGTAGGAATCTGTCGTAAAAATACTGAATTTTTATAATCCTTTGGAATTTTACTTGACATCAATAGTTTTATAAAACCTGCTGATTATTTTATTAAATATGAAGTTCCAGATGTCGATAGTTCTGGCCATGGCTGTAAACATTATTTATTAGATACGAACATATGAGCAAAAATCGATTTCCCAGTGTCCGTTACCTGTCAATATTTCATTTTTAAGTTCGATGGCTTTCCAATCGGTTCCGTTAAAAGTTGCATTGCTGACCCAACGGCTACAAACACTTCAGGTGAATATTCTGCCTTCTGTACGCAAAAAGACATAGAACAATGTCTTCAGATGCTGATATCAGATGGAACACCTTGCCAGCCAGACGGTGTCGCACCTGGAACCAAGGTAGGGGTATATTTTGTTTGCATGGTGTTTATATCTCGTCATCATAAGGAAGTTTCGACATAATATAATAACGACTGCACATAATATAATAAACTTTCGACAAGATATAATAAAGTTTCGACATAATGTAATAAAGTTTCCACATAATTCAATAAACTTTCGACAAGATATAATAAAGTTTCGACATAATGTAATAAAGTTTCCACATAATATTATGAAGTTTCTACATAATGAAATAATTTATCTACAGAATATAATGAAGAATCCACATAATGTAATAAACAGTCTACATAATGTAATGAAGTATCTACATAATGTAATGACGTATCTACATAATGTAATGAAGTATCTGCAAAATATAATAAAGTATCCACATAACGTAATAAACAGTCTACATAATGTAATGAAGTATCTACATAATATAATGGCGTATCTACATAATGTTATGAAGTATCTGCAACATATAATAAAGTATCCACATAACGTAATAAACAGTCTACATAATGTAATGAAGTATCTGCAACATATAATAAAGTATCCACATAACGTAATAAACAGTCTACATAATGTAATGAAGTATCTACATAATATAATGGCGTATCTACATAATGTAATGAAGTATCTGCAACATATAATAAAGTATCCACATAACGTAATAAACAGTCTACAGAATGTAATGAAGTATCTACATAATATAATGACGTATCTACATAATGTAATGAAGTATCTGCAACATATAATAAAGTATCCACATAACGTAATAAACAGTCTACATAATGTAATGAAGTATCTGCAACATATAATAAAGTATCCACATAACGTAATAAACAATCTACATAATGTAATGAAGTGTCTACACAATATAATGACGTATCTACATAATGTAATGAAGAATCTACAGAATATAATAAAGTATCCACATAATGTTTTAAACTGTCTACGTAATGTAATGAAGTATCTACACAATATAAT
This sequence comes from Panopea generosa, assembly GCA_029582155.1. Taxonomy (NCBI): domain Eukaryota; kingdom Metazoa; phylum Mollusca; class Bivalvia; order Adapedonta; family Hiatellidae; genus Panopea; species Panopea generosa. Next base: position 39,506,787 of record CM055903.1, read on the forward strand.
GACGTATCTACATAATGTAATGAAGTATCTGCAGAATATAATAAAGTATCCACATAATGTTATAAAGTATCTACATAATGAAATGAAGTATCTACACAATATAATGACGTATCTACATAATGTAATGAAGTATCTACAAAATATAATGACGTATCGACATAATGTAATAACGTATCTACATAATATAATGATGAATGCACATGATATAATAAAGAATGCACATTATACATACAAAATGGACCACATAAGACAGCTATGACGTTCCATAAAAACGTATTCACACATACCATTATATAGAGGATAGTTGTTTGTTTTGGTGTAAGATCGAATTATATTTCATCACCAGTGAGAATACCACTTTTGGTGATCACGAAATGAAATTTCATTTGATCTTACGCCGAAACGAACTAATTTTCTTTTATTATCTTATATATTGACATAATGTTTTGTTTATGTTGACCTCAATTCGCCATTAGATATTTCTGGATAAAAACATTATTCAAGTACTTTTTTTAAATATTTTTTTTTTAAATTAATATTCAAGGACACAACAAATTAAAAAAAATCTCCATAATTTCACTGTTTGAAAGAGTGGATTACCATAAATAATCCACTGAGAAATCTCTATAATTCATCGAAAAGCATCAAATAAAAAAACAATAATTGATCAAAAGGTGAGATTTCAATTTGATGATTATTACGGAAATTTTGTCGCCTGTAAAACTGAGTAAAAAGTGTGAATTATTCCCATTGCGCTTATATATAAAGCGAATTTAAGTTGTTGAATGTGTTTTTTGAATGTGTTTGTTTTACATTTTAGATGTGTTTCCAAGGAGACTGCGTGTCAAAGTTCGATGTGTGTACCCCGAAGCCAGAAGTATGCAAAAGAACATGTAAAAGCAGGAAATGCTGTAGAAAATATAGGAAAATTAATGGAAATTGCTGCAACGGCTGCAGGTTAAACAAACGTGGAATACAATGCATACCCAAACATCGATTTTAGTTTACACGACCAAGCAACTTTAGTTTTAAATGTTTTGTAAAACGTTATTACACTGACACCCAAACTATGAACCTGACGTTGACACGTGTTAATTTAATTTATGAATAATGTTGAAACTTATCGGGAAATAGAAAATAAAACATTGGCTCTATCTTTAAAATTGTAAATTTTATTATAAATGCCTATTTTTCAAACTGTCGGAAATAATTTTATTGCTTAATTGACGGCAGTATTAATTTACTCTAGTCTTGCCTTCTCGCCAATATATGTCGGAGCAGTAACGATGGTTGAAAATGAGATTTCACGAGATATTGTGAAATCTCAACCAGTTTCCTTCTATTTAAGTTCATGGCTGCGCACATTATTTTGTTTGACGTTAGAGCCATGAATTAGTGCTTACACATTAGCATCATTATTTTCTGTAATATAATACATATATGTGTATTTTACTCCCCAACCCCCACTACACAACCACCTTACAAAAAAACGATGTTCACCTGGACTTAATAAAATACTAAAGCCCGACATTCTTTTCATCTTTAGTTAATTAAAGCTACTTGCAACATGTCCTTTGAAGCTTTATAATATAAGTAAATCTGCATGTGTACACCAAATATAAATGGCCAAGAATGACCGAGTTCTGAAACTCAAAGAAGAAGAAGACAAATAATAATAATAAGAAGAAACTATGTACATGTTTGTGTGGGGGCGGGCGGACGGACGGACATATTCTGCATATTTAAGAATATATGCGGTACGTATGCGGTACGCGCATATAAACGTTTCTGTGTAGTTTTATCATATGAATGAACAATACATAATTACAACAGGAGTTTCGGTTGTCTAGTGGTTAGTATACTAGCGCCTGAATCCAGAGGCCCAAGGTTCGATACTTGGTTGTGTCAAATCCACACATCTTTCTGTTACAAACCCATTTTACCACGAGCAATGACAATCTCCTGATCTCAAGGAAATGCGAAGCAGTCAGTCACGTACCCAATAGGAATCGTACCCAGTGCACGTGCAATAGCACTGATCATCTTTTGTACTAAGTCTTCTTTTTGCGTTTGTGTTATATCAATGATTCATATTTGATAGAAGATAGCTTTGGAGGCACAGAACGCAACTGAAAGAAGAACATGGCTGACATGGCTGTTTTATTGACTCAGTTCTGGATAATGGAATTTGCAAAATTCCGTGTCACCGACTCTAGTGGTATTCCATTCTAGAGTAATACTTCAAAGCATGTGTGTAGTCTAATGGATAGAGTGTTGGCCGCTCACGCCAGAGGTTGCGGGTTCGATCCCCAGCTCGACCTGAGGGTGTATGAGAATGTACTTCCAGGCTCCGAAGTGGCCCCTGTGCCTATGCAAAGGAATACAATATTAAAACACTTCGGCCAAATTCGGCATATTTCGCGATCCACGGGCATTGATTGCACTAAGAAAGAAAGGTAACTCTAGTGGAAAAATAAATAAATGGACAGTCAATACTTCTGCAACGCATTATATAGTGAATTATGGAAATAATTACTGCCCCTTCCATTGTTTAATGTAAAAACTGTTTTACTTTTATTTTATTATTTCCCTTATAATACTTAATATTGCCATGGCCGTGCATTGGACATAATAACCCTATGTATTGTTATAGGAGGGAATTATTCAATTATAATCAACAATATGAATACTACATGACTTTTGTATACTAAAAATCTGTCACGAGTACACGGCGTAAATACACTGAACAAAAAAAAAGAAACTTCCGATTTCTATACATATCTTTTTTCTGTTATAAAAAGAAATCGACATGTCAAATGGCCTACATATGTTCGGGCGAACGATTATGTGTCAAATAAAACCAATTGTAAATGGATTGTACGCCTAACACAAAAAAAGAAAACGTTTACGTCGATTTCCTCGTGCATGCACGGACCAGCATGATCCGTGTTTATGAAATCAAACCTTTCAGTCTGATTTTATAGACTTTGTTGTCAATAAGAAAAAGACGTTGAAAAAAATGAAATCTATTCGGTTTTCTATCTTTTTGATAAGCCTAAAATTCTACCAAATTTACGTGAACGTGCCTTTGGCATGCTTAATGATGGTATTGCGACGAATGAGGTTGCTAAGGTTGTTGGCAGTTCTAACCGTGCTATTAAGCAACGTTTTCAAGCAACAGGACGTACTTAAGATTAACCACGTAGTGGACGTCCGCGCGTCATGACGCATGGGCAAGACCGCTATGTCATGAACAGCCACCTACACAATCGTTTCCAAACTGCCACTGATGCTAACACCCCTGGTACACATAACAACCGAATATCTGACCAAACTGAACGCAATCGTCTGCGCGATGGTGGTTTACTTGGACGTCGTCCTTATGTTGGCTGTGTTATGACGCGACGTCACCTAAATCGTGTTAATTGGGCACGTACACACCATCGCTGGGTAAGGCAAACTGGAATAGCGGTCTCTTCTCCGATGAATCGAGATTTTCCATTCATCTAAGTGATGGCAGGGTTCCAGTTTACCGTAGAAGAAATGAACGTTATGCCGACTGCTGTGTACTTGAACGAGATCGTTTTGTTGGTGGAGCTTCCGTCATGGTCTGGGCAGGCATTGCGCATGATTATTGCACACCTCTCGTCGTGATCGATGGGAATTTGAATGCCCAACGCTACCGAGATGAGATTCTTGCGAGGCACGTCATCCCAATGTTTCAAAATAATGCCAATATCACTGTTTCAATAGGATAATGCCACAAGCCATACGGCTAGAGATACTGTAAATTTCCTCAGGACGAATAACATTGCATTTATTGATGACTGGCCCGCCAATAGCCCAGACCTGAATCCCATCGAACACATGTGGGATAATTTGGAAAAGCGTGTTAGACGTCGCCGTATTCCACCATCGAACGTCAATGAACAAGTCTTAATTCAGGAGTGGAACAACACTCCACTGGCCAAAATCAATACACTTGTCGGTTCTATGCGCCACCGATGCCTAAGGTGGCCATACCCGGTATAAATGTGTGATTTTGGTGTACGACCCCTACCACATTTAATCAACTATTTCATCAGTTTTCCGTTAACGTAGAGCGATAAAAATTTCCACTCAAATTCACATTGAAATACTCTTGCAATACATATAAAAATAATTTAACCCTTGTTTTCATATTTACATATATCTGCACTTAAGCACAGCGGAAGTTACTAATTTTGTTCAGTATATTTGTCATACGTACCGTAAGGATTTGCAAGGATACCGTTTTACAATCCACGCCTTATACAAAGAAATTATATATCGCAAAAATTATAGACTGTAAAAGTTTGATATTTTGGTATTTGTATTATCCGATGATGTATAAATATAGTTTTTTTAGTTTTTATTACTGTATCTTTTTTATTTTAATGTCAGGGTTACTCATTGGGCCCTGTGACGACCAACATGCTAATTTTATGACATTTTTGAATATGATGATCGTCCATACATTTTTTTCTGATCTTGTAATGTATTGTGCGTGTCACATTTGTAATCTACAGTGTTTTACCTAGTTTGTTGTATATAACAATTAATGATTTGTAAGAAAGAAATGAAAAAATAACCGACTGAATATGGAAAACTTCTGTCAGTTTCTTGTACTTTGGACCGATATGGGGTATATTTATAAAATACACATGAACTGAAACAAATAAACGGCAAAATTTCTTAAAAATTTGGGGTATTATCCAGAAGTTGAATGTGGACAATGAAAATAAAAAGTTATTTTTTTAGTTTCTAAACATTGAGTGCTACCGATGGCATACCTTAAATGACTTTTATTATCTAATCTCTGAGAGTAACTCATTCAGGGTCATAATGGTTTGGATTTAATTACTTTAACGCCTAAATCATTGTATATATGCAGGAATAAGCTACTGTGTGTTATAATATGCTATAAAAAAGTGTCTTGGAGCGTCAGACAGAAACAAATTATTCTCTATTGATCGATCTTTAGTTAAAGATAGTTGAAGTAACAATAATTCCAGTTTGTTTGGTTATAATGATTAACTTACTGTAGCGTCATACTGATTTTGATGTATTGTCCGCAAGTGTAACTGATAACTTTCCCACTTGAATCAGTGGTGGGTAACGAATGACAATGAGACGCAATCTCGTATATCAGTCATTTTGGAGACTGTGGCCGGGTGGGAATTCAAACCTACGCTCCCTTGATTGATAGCCAGACGTGCTACCGACTGAGCTGAATAACGGTGTTTCGTAGTATTTTATGAAACTTATCTTGGTGCATTAAACAGAGCCAGGCTAGGTTATTACCGGCAATAAAGTAATATATACATGTACATGAATATCGTTGTGATATTTTAACGAAACTACAGAGAGGAACTTTGTCCGACTGGCACGAGAGCATAGAATAAAATATGATATGGATAACGATACCATGGCTACAATGAATATTGTATAATTGTATCATACCAAATGTGTTCAAAATCGAGTCAGACTGTCCGCACGTTGCCGTCAATGGGGTACGGACGGACGGACATTTACTGTGTACTCAAGGACACATATAGCACGTTATGTTTGCGTTCCTTGTTCACTGTATCATATAAATCAACCGTACATTCTCCACCAAATCCGCCATACATTATAAAACTGAATTCAGTCAAACTAATAAGGGAGATAATAAAATAAAAAGTAAAAGTTTGAACCATAAACAATGGAAAGGGACGTAATAATTTGCATGATTTACTATATAACGCATTGCCAAAATGTTGACTGTTTATTTTTTTTATTTTTTCGTAGTATTTACCTCCCTTTCCAGAGCGCACTCTTTCTAAAGTAAAATCTCGTGCACATTTAATACAGTCACATATACAGGTATGTAGTAAATCAGTTGATGTGGTCTAGTGGTAAAGACAGTTGCTCCGAAAATCAGACATCCATGGTTCGATTCCCGGTGGCATCACACTCCATTTTTTTTTTACAAACGTAAAGTGCTGTCTTTGGCCTGATATCAGCAGTAAAATATGCTTGTACTGCAGAAATATCCGCCATATATCAAGCTTCTAATCCATTAGGGATGGTATTTCATCAACAAGAAAATCTTTCTATCATATTTAATTATTTTATTTTTTAAATAAATTTTATAATGAAATGTGTACCAAGCAATAACAATATTTTTACAAGTTGAGCGTTTCCGTAAGCACAATGGTTAACTCATCTATAAATAAATACATGAACAAGAACCGGATCCTGGGCTGCGTTCAGTGACAGTAAATATTCAATGTATCAGTGAACGTTTTAAAACGTAAGTCAAGTGAATGAGGTATTGTAAAAGTTCATTCGAGCGCCGCTCGCCTGTTTAATCACGAAATGATGGGACAATACCGAAGTTTTCCGATTTCTGTTTAATGTTCGTCCAGTTCCGTTTATTGATACAGTAAACATATTAAAGGTAACTGAACGCAGCTCAGGACCAGGGTTATCATTTTATTTTCCCCGATTGTAGGCTGGATCCGCTAGCCTAATGATTAATTCCTGTTTTTTTTCTCTATCTCTTCATTTTTTTTTGTCTATAACAACAAATATATTAACCGATTTAGAAGGATAAAAACATTAAATTAAAAAAAAAATTTGTACCTTGAACAGAAAATAAATCATTAACTCGACATTAATAAGTCGACGCATTTGTTTCCGCTAATGGAAGGTTGATATTATTATACACATGAATATCTGATCCCCAAACTTACCAACTGATATTTTCAAAATACTTTTTGTTTTTGGATATATCCCAATTCAGTTAAATATATATCCAAATCACCATCATTAGATACGCTTTACGTATATCAATAAATCATATATAATTTTCAGTTAATTGTCTAATAAATATCTTTTAAATGTACCATTCGTATCTTTAAATCGAATATACATAAAAAGTAATATCCAATTAATTGCTTATAAATATGTTTTAAATGTATACTTGATATCTTTAAATCGAATATTAAATATAAATGTGCTTTCGCTTTTAGAATATACTTAATCTGTATAAAGATTTTGCAGATAGTCAATAAAAACAGGGGAAAAAATCACGCAGACGACATTTCCAGCCGTATCTTTATGAATATGTGATATCAATAAACCGGAAGCTATTTATGCAGACGAAACAGCTGAAGCAAATGGCGATAATGGTGTGTTATGTAGACTAAGTGTCTGATTGTATATTAATAATGTGTATCCAGTTGATATTACATCCAGACACCTGTTCGATTGTAACGACACACGTTAATTTTGATAAATTTTCACCAAGCACATTTCTGAAATTTGTAAATCGATGTAGGATCTAGTTATTGTAGCATGTATGAACATCCTTTTTCCATTAATTTAATTAAGTTAATCAAGTTAACAGAATAATAAAAATGTAGACTGATTTTTCTCTCTTTCTGCCAGCAGAATAGCAGAATGAAAATTGCTGTTCAATAGGGTTCGAAACTAAAATGTTCTACAGGACACGCTTCACCCGCTTTATGTTAGTAAAGTTTCCGAATTAGTCGAAAAAGGGCAATAACTCTTGTTAAATTTGACCGACGTTGACAAAGATCGAACTCGACCTGTATTTCATGATTTCACATCTAAAAATAAAACAATTATTAAATAAGTAGACCATTTCAGGAGTTATTGATCGGAAAACAATTTGACAAAACGGACGCTTGCACGGACGAACGTACGGACGTTCTCACGAATGGGTATTTAAGTGGCTTCTTTGCGTCAATCATATACTTGTGTGGCTAAATTTTAGAAAATTTTAGCCACGTAAAAGAAAAAAAGCCACATAAAAGCTGTTCTTAAGTGGCTAGAAACAGCCACGTAATTATTTTTCAACTGCTTTTCAACTGTCCATAAAAGTTACTAACCCTAAACCTTAGACACTTAACTACCCATTTGTGTGTACGGACAACGGTAACACTTAACACCCCTGCGTCATTCTTTAATAAAAAATCAACACTGCAGTTTAAGGTTTTTAACAACTGCATTGAGGAGACAATGACACCCATGGACCAGAGTTTTAATTATGTGAAGTCAGAAACAGATGTTCTCACTTATAGGCGTGTTTAATCAATGTGTGGAAGCATGTGACTAAACTTTAAGTGGGCAGGGCTGTGCCCATTTTACATGTATAAGGACACTTTAAACACGTAAACCGCCCTGCTTGACAGTTTTCTGTTGTAAAGTGGACATGCGCAGTGAGCCGAGGAAACACCACAACGACATTATCATTAAAAACAGATAACAAGCATGATACGATACAGACAATGGAATACAATAATATAATAATAAGTTAATGGAAACAGTAAGTGTTGCATAGAAGTTTGGACGAGAGTTTTGTATTTTTGTAATATATACACCCGTACTGAAAGAAAGAGAAACGCATGTTAAAATAACGTTATTGTGACGACACCTTTGTAAAGAATTAAAAACAAAACAATAAAAAATACACAAAAACGTACTGTAAGGGTAGATTTAGGATATGTTTTTTTGTTGTTGTTTTTTTTTTTGCTTTTATCATTTGTCTTTGTAAAGAAATTGCAAATTTGGAGGAATATAGACACTACATGTTAAGGTATGGCCAGTATTCATAATGGAAACCATCGTCCATCGTTTAAAGTTGGAGTGTACCAAATGTATCCACATTTTAGAGTACTAATGCGTTTCTTTTGCTTACAGCAAAATTTAACACTTTTCTGTGCATATGTATACATATCGAGCAGACAAAATAGCTATAGTATAGACACGCTGTCAGTGTAAAGAAAGATTCAGAAAAACATTAAGAAAACTTTGTTTACAGTTCTAAGGTTCTCAAACGAACTATTATTGATGTATTTATCTCAGAATCTCCTTGAGCTATGTGCTGTCGATGATAACCGTTTCTTTTCTGCCAACACAATATTTATACACAAAAAGTGTTAACTACGCACAAGTGAACAACTAAAGCACTTCCGACAGTAATGTACAAGCTATACATACATAATTTATAATTATTCAAGTTATTGCACTAAATTTCTCAGACAAGTCTAACTAACCCAGCTATTGTAGATGCATCTACACTTATTTTACCCTTTAAAATATCGATATTATTCAACGAAAATCAACAACTGCTCAGTCGTCATAATAAAAATCCCCTAGATCCGGGAGACGTATTCACCAATTACTCTTGAGAATATTCTTAGACTTAAGCTTGAAAATCCAAACTTCAACCTTAGATATCTAGTATATGCATCAAAATCGTGGTCTTAAAATGGCCTCTAAGTGTGTTTTTTTTTTCAAAATTCATTCTTGAGTTCAAGTCTAGCCTGTAGAGCGAATCCAGCTGTCACGATTCGATCCGTTAAATAGCAATGTTGGGAAAGCCGCATTTGAGCTCGGTGATTTTTCAGTTGGTTCAACTGAAAGTTTGAATGACGCCACAGTTTGGTAAGCATTCATTTGCTATGAATTGTGGGACAGGCAGAGACTGCCCTGACTTTTCATTTGGGGTTAATAGACCTGATTCGGGGGATACCAAGTTTGGTATAGACTATTTCAAGCCTAAGACTATTTTAAGAATGATTGGTGAATACCATCCCGGCGGTAAAAGGGATGGTGATCGCATATTTGTAAGGTCAGACGATGTATGTGACCATTTTCTTTGTTTCTTTTCGGTTTCAGAATCTCAGAAAATGGTGCACACAAATTTTAGCCCAATGTGATTTACAATTTCGCCCTTACGGTGGGGTTGGGGGAATACATCGGGTTGTTACATCCCATACCCTGGTTATTATAGTGGGCAGTTACGGTGTGGTACATTACTTGATAATTTGTTCAGCCAATAGTCCTATTTGGTTAAAATAATTATATATTTGAAATTGAAACAAGTTTTTACATCGTTTCCAAATCAAACTCGATGTCTTTCACGACAGAACAAAAGCAGTTGCAGGTACGGTGTATTGCTGGTAAACAAACAAGCTGCTTGTTCCTTTTGGGAGATCAAACCCCCGCCCATAAAGTAAAGATTCGTTATTTTATCACCAAACCACTGATTTGCAGAAGTTGCAAGAACTTGTTTCACATGCCGTATTAAAAATGGTTGTCATGGTATCAGAAGACAAAATACACGTGTTCTCATTTATCGCAGATCTCGTAAATTTTGTTTCATCTCATAATCAGTAAATGTACAAAATGCTTCTAAACTGACACATTAATGGCGTTTGCAAAATTCACAATTCAGGTTTCAAAAATGTTTGGAGGTTATTTCATTATTTTCCCTATATTTTTTGCATGAAAGGCAAGAGCAGGGGCATTAAATGCTTCAAATCGAGAGAGGCATTACAAGGGAAATAACCTTTGAATAAAAATAATGAAAATGAAATGGGAGTTATATTTCTTTGACAATTGTCTCTCACGTTAATATGTGATATTTCGTGAACTCAGATGAAAGAAAATAGTGACAGTTTTGAAGATTTTGGTTGCTTAAACATTATACAACCTGTCAAAGCTATGGGAATACGTGATGCACCATAGATAAACGTATACTCGCATTATAGGTGATAATGTAGTCTCTGTGTAATCTTAAAAAAGAAACATTTGTATTTTTTTGAAAGGTAAAAAAACAAACAATATATAATCAAGAAGAATTGGCTAATTTTCTAAACAGAAAAAAAATCATCAGAAATAACATAGATTACATTAATATACGGATAGAGATTTTAAATGTAAATGAAATATGAATTTAACACGTATTTAAATGAACGGTCGACTGTTAGGCATATTATACAATTCTGACCCGAGTCATACTCACACAGACCGACACTGATCAAAATAGAAAAAAAGTTAATGGCACGGATACAATGTACGATATTTTACAAAAATAACAGATCTATACAACACACTTATTTAATATGACTAGTCATTTATCATGTGGGTACGAGGGACGTTCAATAAGTAATGTTATATTAATAATAAAATGCCCCCACCCCCACCCTACCCAACCCCCCAAAAATTCTTGATAATTTTTGGTTTGTATCTTCAAGGTAATCTCCTTTAACAGAAGTGCACTAGTTCAGTCTTAACCACTTCCAGAATATGTCCTCGTCGTCCGTTTTATGTATACCCTCCAGACTGTGAAATATCACATTCCTGTTGCCAATGTAAGACCTTCGACTGTCTATGGTGGCCACATTTTGCTGCCGTTCTAATGTTCAATTTTCTTTCTTTTAATATATACATACAAAAATCTGTGCTGCACGTACTCAACTTGTACAATATACATCTCCATGTTTTAGCTCATTGAATAGCTTTTCCCTATATAATTGACTGCAGTGTTTAGGACTGTATGTGGTCAGGAATTCGATGAAAAGTCTCGGGCGGAAATCGCATGCATTGTTTGTTGGTATCATCGGATGTACACGCTTTGTCAGTTCACGGTTCATTATTTATGGGACGAATAACATTACTTATTGAAGGCCCCTCTTATAACATAATCATCATGATTTATGGCGAAGGTATATGTATAAGAACGATTGTACAATTATGATTCAACAACCGCGAGCACATACTTAATCATACAAGCAATTTTCATTCGGTGTGTTGTTTTTATAATACTTTTAAAAGTGGCCTGAAGATATTTCGAGCATTCCATATATCATGTCGAATCCTCATTTTTATATCATTTTTTTTTTGGCGCAAAAAACGTGTTTTGCATTTAGCGATCAACGAAACCAAATATAAAACTAAAACTTAACAAGAGATTTAATATATAACAATAATAAGTATGTCAACATAAAATGTTCGTTTAAGGAAATAATTCATCATTGTCTTTCCAACTGAATTTTGAATGACTGCGTAAATATTTCTCTAATTCTGAATGAAGTTTGAGTGGAACCAGTTCAAAGTCATTGTCACTTGAATGTTAATTTCTTAGATTTAAATTTTTTAAATATTTAAGTATACAGTGAAAACTGTGTAAGCGGTCACCTCTATTGAGCAGTCACTTGTCTGTAGCAGCCATTTGTCTGTAGCAGCCACTTGTCTGTAGCAGTCACTTGTCTGTAGCAGCCACATTTGCCTTTTCCTATCTATATGATTTCATAGCAAATTTACCTGTATTAAGCAAAACCTTAAAATGTCTTAATTGCAAAGTCTTAAATGGTATTTTTCTCCTTTCCTTGAATGGTTGCTTAAGGCAGGTTTGACTGTATCATTAAATATATTGGAAAAATAAAACTCTGTTCTTGTGGTAAAGGTATATATGATGAATATTGGCTGACAAAAAACATAAAACATAAACTATACAGTCAAACCTGTCTTAAGCAGCCAGTTGGGAGAAAGAGAAAACGTGGCCTTTTTAAGAAAGGTTATTGCTTAAGACAGGTTAATTTGTTTTGAAAGCACAAAAATAGAAAAAAAAAGAAATTGTGGTTGCTTAAGACAAGTAGCTGCTTAATAGAGTTGACCTCTAACACAGGTTTGGCAGTATAACTGTTCTATATGTTTAAAGAGCGTTCGTTTGAATAGCAATTTTGATTAAAACAACTTTCAACATTACATGTACTTTTGTATTCCAATCATTCTACGAAGACCATTCTTTACCATACATAATTATATTATGTCATGTGATGAAAACGGCGGTAAACTCATCCTTTACATCTACATACGATTAATAGTTATTCCACATACTTTCCCATGCATAATTAATTCAAACCATCTATCATAATTAGAAATAAACATCAAACAAAAACTTGAAAATTCATCAAGAAGCACTTATAGTTTTATGTAAATATGCTATATACGTCATATGAATAACAGTAAAAAATATTAAAATCGTATTATAATGAAGAGACGATGACGAATTGTTATCACCAGCAGACACTTGTGATGCGTCCCTTTTCCCAGGATCGGCTGGTTTATCCGTCTGTCCGTTCACTTCTGTAGACACTGCCGTCGACTGCAATAAAAACAATAACGTTTGAACATATTAGGGTTGTATTAGAGTAATTGCTAGATTATCATCCTGACCCGACTCCTAATTTTCATGCCGTCCCGACCTTTTTATTTTCATTAAAACAACAACAATTCCATTTTTCTTTTAAAAAAATACCCCCACCTTACCCCTCACCCATTTTAAGAAAACCTTTGATGGTAATCTAACAATTTATTTAAAATGACCTTAACGCCGTCGAAGAGAATAAAGAAACATGAATATTTTCGGCCTTGAACTACAATTATACACATCCAAGCTATTTTTAGAATCAGCCAATGATATGACCGTTGACCTTTACTCACAATATGATTTTCACCCACCCACCAACACTCCTACGACACAGGAATTGCATAAATAAAACACATATTATATACCCTCTACAAAAATGTAAGCCAATGAAATAATATGTCACAGTTCAAAGGTGACTTTGACCTTGAACATGATAAAAACAATATTACGCGGTACACATCGTCTCATTGTCCTAAACAACAATGTGAGGATCAAAAGGAAAAAGATCAGGAGAAACGCTCAATATGTCTTAAAAAATAAAAATATTTTTTGAAATGGATAAAAAGCGTCTCATTATCATTAATAAATATAAACCGAATAGTTTAGTATGTCAAATCCACCAAAACGTGACAAATTCGATGTGTTAATTTGAGCGGTAAACTTGAAACAAAATCGCCATTCAAAAAAATAGACACCACTTAAAACACTGCTTGACGACCGTTACATCGTCGTTCTGACTCTTTCAAAGATGAATCAAATTTACTACGTGTTAACCTGTATAACGGATCATATTGAAATCAAAAAGAAATCACGTAACTCATTTAATATGTCACAAAATATGTTGCCATTTTTAGTGGGAAATCTATTTTAGTCTAACCCGGGCGCGTAGCCCATGTTAGGGAAGCCCTTTTGAATATATTATTTTGACATGTTTAAATAAATATGTTTTTGTTCAGTGAGTATAAATTACCATAGTATAATGGAAACAAATGATTTAGCCAATTTTAAAATTTGGAAAAATCCTGAAATATTCCCTTTGAAGCGTTCCCTTTAGTAGTTTTTCATTTGCAGGCTATGCACTGTTCGTGACCTTAAAGGTGACCTTGAACGTTTAAATTTGAATGCACACAAACACCATTCTCTGTTGGAAACAATATATATATTCCGTTCTCTAGTTGTACTGTAAGAAAAACGATATAAGAATTACAAAAGTTTTACCTTCAACGAAGACATTGACCATGAACCTATACCACCGAAGTTGTACAAGCATACGTTATGCGTTTTTCTTAAAATTAGTCTTCGCACTGTCCCACTTTCATTAAAGAGAGAACTAATTTGAATAAATTCAATCTTCCATGATGCCCTCAACATATTTACAAAGTACAAAAATAATATATATGTATGTATATCAATTTTGATGAGAACTACTCGATTAATTAGAGTTTCTAAGATTTTTTTTACTCCATGGTAAGTATAAAGCTTTGAAATGATTAAAATTTCAATTTTTATATAAGATGGACTAGAGTTCTACAAACAAGAACCTGAATAAGCAAACGGATTTAGGAACATTTCAGAATTCGGCTTAAGAGAATACAAATATATACATGAATATCTCCTCACCTCGTGATGGACCTTGTAGACACAGTTGCCGCTGCGTCTTACCGTGGCTTTGACAAGTTTGTGTACCAACTCCGACGCTTGCTCGCCGCACCCTTGTCGTACATTATTTTCTATACATTCTGTTGCGTCCTTCATTAGGCTAAAACAAAACATATTTCACATTTTAGAACATGCATGTATTAACATAACGATTTAAAGTCATTTTTAATACATATATGTTTTTTAAGCAAATCTTAACGAAACACCGTGGTTCCGAAAGTAACTGGCAAGTTTTTTACATAATATTTTTGGACCTAGTCTGGACATCAGCGATGAGAGGTTTGTTATTTAGACCACAAGGCCATGGAAGGCTATTGAAGGCCATGGAAGGCCATGGAATAACTCAAAGAAAAATATTCGAATTGGCAAATCATGTGAACAAACTTGGTGAAGGATCCTCCAAGGAACATCTCTGTGAAATTATTTAAAAATCGAGCCAGAAGTTTCTGACAAGAAGATTAAGTTTTTACTAATGTTTTACCATGTTTTTTGACGAATCAAGGTGGCTTTAACAAACTTGGTAAAGAGTCACCAAAGAAACATTTCTGTGAAGTTATAGCAAAATTGACGCAGTGGTTTCTGATAAGAAGATTTTTTAGGTTTTCACTATAGCTTATATAGTAAACTAACCCCACTCCCTGGCCGCCATGTTTTTTGACGAATCACTGTGGTTTGAACAAACTTGGTGAAAGGTCCTCCAAGGAACATTTCTGTGAAATTATTTTAAAATCGAGCAAGTAGTTTCCAACAAGAAGATTTTTAAGTTTTGACTTATTAAACGTGCCCCGCCACCTGGCGGTCATGTATTTTAACGAATCAAGATGGCTTGAACAAACTTGGTAGAGGGTCACACAAGGGCCATTTCTGTGAAGTTATATCATTATTGGCCCAGTGGTTTCTGACAAGAAGTTTTTTTAAAGCTTTTACTATAGCTTATACAGTAAACTAACTCCGCCAACTAGCGCCATGTTTTTTGACGGATCACTACGGTTTGAACAAAATTGGTCCTCCAAGGAACTTTTCTGTGAAATTATTTTAAAATCGAGCCAGTAGTTTCTGACAAGAAGATTTTTTAAGTTTTTACTAATTAAACTTGCCCCGCCCCCCTGGCCGCCATGTTTTTTTGACGAATCAAGATGGCTTGAACAAACTTGGTAGAGGATCACCCAATGAACATTTCTGTGAAACGATTTTAAAATCGAGCCAGTAGTTTCTGACAAGAAGATTTTTTAAGTGTTTACTAATTAAACTTGCCCCGCCCCCCTGGCCGCCATGTTTTTTTGACGAATCAATATGGCTTGAACAAACTTGGTAGAGGATCACCCAATGAACATTTCTGTGAAACGATTTTAAAATCGAGCCAGTAGTTTCTGACAAGAAGATTTTTTTTTAGTTTTTACTATAGCTTATATAGTAAACTCACTCCGCCCCGTGACCGCCATGTTTTTTGACGAATCAAGATGGCTTGAACAAACATGATAGAGGATCACCCAAGGAACATTTCTGTGAAACGATTTTAAAATCGAGCCAGTAGTTTCTGACAAGAAGATTTTTAAGTGTTTACTAATTAAACTTGCCCCGCCCCCTGGCGGCCGTGTCTTTTGACGAATCAAGATGGCTTGAACAAACTTGGTAGAGGGTCACCCAAGGAACATTTCTCTGAAGTTATATCAAAATTGGCCCAGTGGTTTCAGAGAAGAAGTTGTTAGAAGCTAAAAGTTAACCACGTGCGGCAAACGACGGAAGACGGACACCAGGCGATCACAAAAGCTCACCAGTGAGACTTCTGATCAGGTGAGTTAAAAAACAACGCAAATACATTATTTTGAATTTTAAAACATCAGCGTATCATTATTGCAATTTGGAAACGCACGCACATGAAAAAAAAACGTGACAACTCACACAAAACAACACAAAAAAAACAACAACAAAAAACAACAAAAAAATCAAGAAAAAAAGCAAGAAGAAAAAAATACTCATAACATAAATGACAATTAGTGCTAATCAAACTGTCAAAAATACATAAATGGCAAATATCGGTATAATAAAAGAAACACAGATTTATCATTGACAAATATTTGCACATTAAACAAACACAAAACATATACTTGTCAAATCTAAACGTATGTTTCAATATCCAAGATGGTCTCACCCCTACATTTAGCCCTGCGACAAAATCTGAAAGGCGTTTTCACTTTTTTTTTAGTTCGCTTAAAACTTGTTTCGGTGTCCTCTGTGGCCGAGTGAGGCAATGCTTCCTCGCCTAATATCGCCCTATAAGGACGACTTACCTTTCACCTCTGACATACAAAATCTTACTGTGAAAATTATACAAGTTACTTGGGAAGACGATGGCTCTACTCAGATTTATTCCTATTTCTTCCTTCACAAATGAATCTGGATATTCATTACATAATCTGACATTGTGTTGACAATAATCTTAAATCCCGTCTAAAAATATTTTTTTCCTACCATAACAATGTACAGGCAAACCTGTCTTAATACAAATTGATTAAAACTATAATTATGAAAATGGTAGAAAATGTGGGGTTATTTATAATAAGTGGTTGCTAAATAGATGTGACCCATAACACAGGGTTGACGGTAAATTAAGGAAAACACAATTGATGAAATAAGCGAGATTTTCGAAAGATAGAAGTCATGACACCTTTATTCTTCATTATACTTTGATATTTTAAATGTCATATAGAACATGACTTTCCCATGTTAGGAGATGCACATCTGAAAACAACAGCTTACAATGGGGGATGGGATAGTTGATATCGCTTATTTCCAGAAAAAAAACCATTAAGGAATAGTTCCTTTCTGTCAGAGTGGCATTTATTAGGGTAGAGAAGACACACTTCGCACGAGGCTGTTATAAATGGCCGTGCATGCTATCATTTTTGTAGACAATTCAGGTGGTAGAGCCATCATTTTCCATAATGATGGCTATATCAGATGACGGTCGGTGTTGCAGATTCACATAATACAATGGTCATCACCAAAACCAATTTTAATATAGGGTTCACTAAACATCTTAATTTTCAAATACCTGCATAATTCAGGTTCCGATAGCGTTTCTATAGTCACAGCATTGCCTAATTTAGTTTCAAAACACCAATCTGATTTGTTGCCTCTTTCCATGAAGCACGTCATGTATTGTGCATAAACTGAAATAAACAAAAAAAATATCATTATATAGTAACCAAAATATATTAATATCATTTATTGTATGTAAAGAGACATTTTAATAACTGACATAGGCATCATCACGGACAGTGGGTATGCAAATGAAGCGCCTCAGTTCACTTGGTATGCATGTGCAGCACTTGAAATTCATGATTTATTCAGTTTTATTTGGTTACGTGACGTCTTGTGTGATTTTTGTAGCTGTGCTCCCCGGAAGAGTGTGCTGTATGGCCCGATTTTAACTTACGTCCCACACAACAATAATTTTGCACTATTCTGCATGTGGAGAAAGGCACTTTTGGAACATTGAACACATAACCAACAGTGCCTTGTTTCCATAGTCCTCTGTTGATCCAAATATGCAGGGAAAAAAACATGGGATTGACCAGATTGTTTTTTTCTCGATGATTTGATGGCACTCCTTCATTTTGACAATTCTGCCAATTTGTATAACTACGCATCTTTAAACTGCTGTATCTTCACCCAACAGTACCCAGTGTCATACAAGCTTGGCAGCACTCATGAAATGTTCCAATGTCCTCATATGTACAAATATATATGACACGTTTATGCATTTTCAACAAAAAATAATGCCCAACCGATTAACACCGCTCTAATTTCTTGGGTGCAAGAATTCTAAAACGAGACCATCAGCGTTCGTGACGTAGTCCATTATCTGAACACTATATAAAATACTGCTTCATTAATACTAATAAATATAATAAAAAATATAACCCATGAAATTTGAATGCAATTCTGCTTTAACCGCGGCTATTTACTATAAAAGCATACTTACTTTCATATAAACTATTAATCCTGCATAAATCTGCCAGTTCTTCTATACCCTCAACGTTGGCAAGGACCTCCTCAATGTGTGTATGCTTGATGTCTGGGCAAGATTCTAACAATTGTTTGGTACACGTTACCCCCTCAAGATAAGAACTGAAATGATAGAGCACTTGGTAACCAATCTGCAATCAAATATGATAAACTGACACAAAATGTCTGGCTATGTCAATAAATATATATCTGTATTTATCAGTTGAGTTTTTATTATTATCAAATAAGGTTCTGATCTTTCTGAGAATTAAACGACTGGAATAAGAAATTGAGCTTTTATTTGATATAAGCTTTGTTTTTCTTACCATAACTTGTATTCATTTCGTGTCACAAGTATGTCTCTACATATTAATCTTGCAAAACGCCGCTGTGATACAGCGGCACTAGACGCATGAACGTTAAAAGTCGGCCACTGCTAAGATTTGCACTTTTAAGCCTCTGCTTCATAGGCTACAAGTAAGTCCAGTGCATGTGCTATTTAATCGAGACATGACAGTTACTATGCTTATTTGGGACTAAAGTATACTTATAACATAATTTATATCTGAAGTAGTTTCTGATACAGGACCAGATTGTAAAAATGCATATCTCAGTACTTTCTGATTTGTGACAGTATACAAATATGATTTTTTATATCTGTCATCATATAACTTTTTTAAAGACTGTCGTCATAAGAATTTATCAGAGACTTTTTTAAACAGGGAACATTGCCATACGACTTTATCAGAGACTGTCGGCATACGACTTTATCAGAGACTACTGTCATACGGTTTTATCAGAGACTGTCGTCATACGACTTTATCAGAGACTACCGTCATACGGTTTTATCAGAGACTGTCGTCATACGACTTAATCAGAGTGTTGTCATACGACTTTAACAGAGACCGTCGTCATACTGTTTTATCAGAGACCATCGTCACACGACTTTATCAGAGACTGTCGTCATACAGCTTTATCAATACAGCTTTATCAGAGAATGTCGTCATACAGCTTTATCAGAGACTGTCGTCATACAGCTTTATCAGAGACTGTCGTCATACAGCTTTATCAGAGACCGTCGTAATACGGCTTTATCAGAGACCGTCGTTATACGACTTTATCAGAGATTGTCGTTATACAGCTTTATCATAGACCGTCGTTATACGACTTTAGTAGAGACCGTCGTTATACGACTTTACCAGAGACTGTCGTTATACGACTTTATCATAGACCGTCGTCATACAACTTTATCAGAGACTGTCGTCATACAGCTTTATCAGAGACCGTCGTTATACGACTTTACCAGAGACTGTCGTTTTACGACTTTATCATTAACCGTCGTCATACGACTTTATTAGAGACTGTCGTCATACGACTTTGTCATAGACCTTCGTCAAACGTCTTTATCAGAGACTGTCGTCATGACCGTCGTTATTAAGACTTTATCAGGAACCGTTGTTATACAACTGAATGAATGTTGAATTGAGACGTTTACCGCCATACAACACAATGGGATGATATACAACGACTTGCATGTTATATAATACTGGTATTATTTAATATTGCACTTTTATACCTTATTATAAAGACAAAATATATATGGTATAAAAAGGCTAACCCCAACAAAAATATAACCAATGATTGCTTTCAGTGACAAATCAATTTTATTTCATCCAGTGATATTACCACTGAAGCGGTATGGTCACGATGGGCGAAATCATGAGTGCGTAAACCCATTTCATCCAGTGATATTACCACTGAAGCGGTATGGTCACGATGGGCGAAATCATGAGAGTGCGTATACCCATTTCATCCAGTGATATTACCACCGAAGCGGTATAGTCACGATGGGCGAAATCATGAGTGCGTATACCCATTTCATCCAGTGATATTACCACCGAAGCGGTATAGTCACGATGGGCGAAATCATGAGAGTGCGTATACCCATTTCATCCAGTGATATTACCACTGAAGCGGTATGGTCACGATGGGCGAAATCATGAGTGCGTATACCCATTTCATCCAGTGATATTACCACCGAAGCGGTATGGTCACGATGGGCGAAATCATGAGAGTGCGTATACCCATTTCATCCAGTGATATTACCACTGAAGCGGTATGGTCACGATGGGCGAAATCATGAGTGCGTATACCCATTTCATCCAGTGATATTACCACCGAAGCGGTATAGTCACGATGGGCGAAATCATGAGAGTGCGTATACCCATTTCATCCAGTGATATTACCACTGAAGCGGTATGGTCACGATGGGCGAAATCATGAGTGCGTATACCCATTTCATCCAGTGATATTACCACCGAAGCGGTATGGTCACGATGGGCGAAATCATGAGAGTGCGTATACCCATTTCATCCAGTGATATTACCACTGAAGCGGTATGGTCAAGATGGACGAAATCCTGAGTGCGTAAACCCATTTCAGTTCAGTGGTTATGAGTAAAAATAAATTAATAGTTCACTGGTTTATTTTAAATTTATATTTGAAAGCAGTGAAAATATCATTTAAAATTCCACAGTGAAGTTCCAAAAAAATGATTATCTTGTATTAAGATATATCGTCATAAAAACGGTAAAGTAAATTCAATTCATGAAATACTTACCTACAATAAGCTCTAAGTGTTTCTACATCTATTCCTGAAAACAATCGTCTGTCACTTTTGTCTAAGATCATTTTCTGTGTTATGTATGTTTCGAAGTAGCCGAACGCCATATTCTGTAGGGTTTGATGTTCACTGGGACATTCTATCGCACCATAACAAAGTGGACCTATTGAACCTGAAAGTACATAGGAATATTCCTTTTGTTATAAAAAGCATATCAATCTCATTTATATCTGTATCTGTTACAGTTTCAGCTTCAGTTTTATTGGCATAACGACAATACACAATTGCCTATGGCCATTTACAAAGAATATTTAAACAAATATGGCATAAACACACAATATATAAACATAGATAAGACATTCACAAACAAACAGTCAAATATTGTAAGATATCAAATCTCGACATTATATTTTCAGTAATTCAATTAAGTGAATACAGTTAAGAAGCAGTCATTGTATTCAAGGTAGTTTTTCTTGGCGTAAAAGCCTCAGTAATATATCTTGATTTATTACGCACTAGTCGTTTATTTGTAGATGAAAATAGATTTATAAATTTATTGACAGTTGGAAATGATATATTTTTAAATACTTAGTTCTTGTTAATCTATATTTGGGACAACATAACAGAAAATGATACTCTGATTCAACAACATTTAAGCAACATAACTTACAAACTCGATTTTCTCTTTCTACATTATTATATCTGCCTGAATCTATTTCTATAGTATTACAAAGCAAACTATAGTTCAGGGCTCGGTCTCACCACACATCCCAAGCTGAGATTCTATTTCTATAGTATAACAAAGCAAACTATAGTTCAGGGCTCGGTCTCACCACACATCCCAAGCTGAGATTCTATTTCTATAGTATTACAAAGCAAACTATAGTTGAGGGCTCGGTCTCACCACACATCCCAAGCTGAGATTCTATTTCTATAGTATAACAAAGCAAACTATAGTTCAGGGCTCGGTCTCACCACACATCCAAAGCTGAGATTCTATTCCTATAGTATTACAAAGCAAACTATAGTTCAGGGCTCGGTCTCACCACACATCCCAAGCTGAGATTCTATTTCTATAGTATTACAAAGCAAACTATAGTTCAGGGCTCGGTCTCACCACACATCCCAAGCTGAGATTCTATTTCTATAGTATTACAAAGCAAACTATAGTTCAGGGCTCGGTCTCACCACACATCCCAAGCTGAGATTCTATTTCTATAGTATTTCAAAGCAAACTATAGTTCAGGGCTCGGTCTCACCACACATCCCAAGCTGAGAATCTATTTCTATAGTATTACAAAGCAAACTATAGTTCAGGGCTCGGTCTCACCACACATCCCAAGCTGAGATTTTCCTCAACTAAAAAAATTCAAGTTTTCTAAAGGACTATTTGAACTCATAATCTATTAAATTATCACACAGTGTTGATATCACAACAAATCTATACTCATTGGTGAAGTTTAACATGTAAAATGACCAATATAAATGAAGATACAGCATTTAAAACGAATGAGTCTCAAGTTGAGAAGTAGGATGCTTGTATCAGTCAAAAATGAGATTAGTTTTGTGACCATAATTTATGGAGTTTATCATCCATCATGTATCAACTGAATAACCTTTAAGTGGTAAAGAAAAAAAAATTCAAAATCGGTTGAAATGTTTCTGAAAATCACAAAAAGATTAATCTGAAAATACGAAATCCTGAGAAAAAGTAGTTCCAATATTTGAGACAACCAGACACCACTGAAATATCGATAATATACTGAAATGATAAAGGAACGCCGGGTGAATTTCAGAGCAACATTATCAAACTATTGTATACGATATTAACAATATTAGAATACGTATGTATAGGTATATATTTATAATTTTGTCAATAATAACGGTTATATTGACAAAAGCATCGATGAATTACATTTACATACAATGTACATATTCTAAAACTATAAATATCGCTTGCAACAGTTTGATATTGTGACTCTGAAATTCATCCGGCGTTTTTTTACCATTTCAGTGTAGTTTACGCCGTCTGCAACAACGACGTGCAAGTCAAAACTATTTCTGGCTGTTAAATATGAATAAGCCATTTATTTGCGATTCAATAGGCCAAAGGCGCATGTGAACATATACTAAACAGATATGGCAGTTTATTTTAGCAAGTATATTTTTTTTTTTCGTTATTCGTTTTTTTTTTTGATATCTAATTATGTAACTCTTTGATATTTGAGATCGAGAAGGTTAGGATCAGGGTTAGTTTCATGGTGAATATTGAAAACGAACCGGAATATCAACCTTCCGGCAGATATATATACATATACATGTTAAGCATTCCAAATAATTTCAAAAGCAACATAACTATTTTCTTTTACAACCCAAATACTGATCCTTAAAAAGTTTGCCAGTTACTTGCGGAAGGACGGCGATTCTACTCAGATTCATTCTGAGATCTTCTGGATATGCCATTTATAGTCTGAAATGTGAAATTGGCGTTGAGCCCCCCCCCCCCCCCCCCCCCCCCACACACACACACACACACACACACTTGTTTGTGATATTGTGATATTACCCATTACGTAACAGAACAGAAATGATATTGAACTTCCTCTTACACGAACTGCTTTATTAAAAAAATCTTGTATCCCATCCTCGATATCATTATGGAATTCTTTAGAAACTGATATTAGACAATCAGCGTCTTACTCTGTTTTTAAGAAAAGTTTGCTTTCTTCTTCCTCTGGCACGAACGAGATCCCTGGTTACTTTTTACATGGCAATCGATATTTATCAGTTATCCATTCTAGAATTAGAAACAATTGCAACGAACTTAATAATGACCTTTTTCTTAATCATTAAGACCAAACGCTATATGTGATTGTTCCATCGGAGCTAAAATTGCTGAACATTTCTTTTTTCAATACATTCATTCATTCATTCATTACAGAAATCTTAAGATTCCGAATCTACGAGAGAATTTCATCCGCTTAATATTAATGTATTACTATTTGGAAACAAGAACCTATCTTAGGACGAAAACATTCAAATATTTCAAGCTGTCCAGGACTATATCAAAAATTAAAACCGGTTTTCAAATTAAGCTATCTTACATTCCGAAAAGATTTGATGAGTTTTCCAAAAATGACAAAGGTACATGAATAATGTGATAAATAGCCAAATTAACTAATGCAATGTCGAATGTTTATATAATAACGGGATCACTGTCGTCTTCTTATAAAAACAAATTGTAATTAACTATGTTAAACAAACATTTTAGTATTTTTAAAGTTTGTTAGAAGTCATTTCTCTTCGCTCTTATTCTCTTACAATTCTATGTTTTCCTCCTTTATATTTATTTATTTGTTTACAACTGCCGTACTCTGTATGTTATTTGTTAAACTGCTGGGGGAGGACCGATCAAATGTTGGAAGAACTTCATATTGTATACATGTATATAAATAGAAATAAAATGTTTAAACAGTATGTACCTTTTTAATCTGTGTGTACAAACGCTCTAAACCTTTTGGTTGTAACGAGAGCTCTAACAATGGCAGAAATGTTCATGTTTTTTTTATATATTTTTTATCTAAAGAAAATACACGAAACAAGAAAATCATTTCACCTTCCAACATAAAAAGTGTTACTTTTTATTGAGAGTATAAATCAGGCACAAGTGAAATGTTTATATTTCACAACCTGTTGTTAAGGAACTGTCTCGGCGTTATCATAAGGTCTGATCGTACATCAGATAGCAGATTTGTCTCCCGGATAATCTCCGCTGATTTATATTTCTAACAGTTGCAGTATTCCCGTTTTTTGTTGGTTCTGTTTTGATTTTGGTATTTCTTTTCCTCTTATTTGCTTGAAAATTGTGTATAAATAACCAATATATTAATTAATATGTGTATGTCCATTTTTAACATTAAGAGGTAGCGTAAATTAATACGTGTATGTCCATTTTGACATTTAGAGGTAGCGTAAATTAATTGTATTTTGATTCCACCGATTACAATGTAATATAAAAATAATCCGTGGCAAACACAAAAACTAAGAATTGAGCAAATTATTGCAGTATTTATTTTCCAAGCCATAGTATTGCTATCCAAAATGTCACATTCATGGAACTAGTAACATTTTTGGAAAGGATGTGTTGTTTTTTCAGAAAAAGTGTCAAGTAAAAAGTTATAAAAATGTCGTCTGTTTGTTCCCCCATATAATTATTGTTTGCTATATTTTGTATTAATACGATACGAAACATTCCACTTTTTATATGTATAACGTTTACATTTACGTGTACTAAATATAATGAAAAAGAAATATAATGAAAACAAGTTTCTCTTCGCAAAATATGCAGGAGGAAGTAGATGTTTCGGCGTCATTTATTTAAAAGTTACGATGACAGCAGACGTTTCTTGCGCCCGTTTAATGGCGGCATTTTCACGGCTTGTCAACGTTTGATAAACACTAGTTTATTTATTCTCCAAACAGCTGGTGTATGCTTGTTAAAATACTCGTACCAAAAACAATATTGCGTGTAGATTTATGAACGTTTGTACATTTTTGTGTTGTTTTTATGCAAAGAAGATCTCCGTCAGATAGAAGCTTACTTTCCCGACATTCCAGAATAAGAGGTTGTAATATACACGCATGTGCGGTCAAGCTAAGCTTTCGATATAAAAAAATAATCTTGCATACTTTTAGACTCGGCCATTGCTTTGAAAATTAGATAACTTTCATCAAAGTTGTTTTGTCGTCTGCAGACCAAATCTAAGCAGCCGACAAGTGCGTACATTTTTTTGTGGTGTACATGTCCGTGGAAGTGACAATAAGTTTGATAATAGGCATACACCCGTTTACTTTCGTAACAATAATATCGTCTGCTACTTTTAAATTGTTTTTATAGCGTGTTTGCTTATTTCCACAGACTGATCAATGGCAAATTTATAAAAGACCCTACTGGACATGTTTGGACTTTATAAATGTAAAATTTGCTACAAATAACAGAAAAGATATCAATGACCAATTACAATGCTTAAAAACATAAAGCAGCGACTTCCCGCGCATAAATAATAATTATGAATATTCTATGATAAGTCGTAATGAAAAAAACTTTTCCTAAAACTTGCCATCAAGGCTTATCGTATAACTGTCTATTGATAGTAAAATGTCTGCAGGATAGCAAATGAAAAACGAATTCCAATGATAAAAGACTTAAAATGTAATGCTATCAGTCGATTTAGAAACAAGAAATCGTATATTTGCTTACATTCATACGAAATAAAAGCCAAGCATTTTCACACCTGCAGAATTAATACTTCTGTTTAACATACGAAACGTATCATTCCTGATATCTCAATCTATATTCGGTCTTTGTTGGCATGGATCGACTTGTTTTGTTTTATAGAACTGTTTTCAGGAAAGCCAACTTGTATGGGAGCAATTCTATTGGAATGTCATGTTTTGTATTTTAAATCAGAATAAAAAAAACATACTAAATGTTTTTATTTCCAAATGATACAATCAACTATATGTATGTATCACAGGCACTTGTCACAACTCTTTTTTTAGTATATATGGTCATCTAGTATCTATATTGTATAGTAGATATTCCAACACGATGCCAACAGAAGTTCGATGTTATGTTGTATCTATAGTGAACTTCTTCGTTAACGCCCCAATTGCCATATAAAACAGCAAAATGGCTCATGACAGGTTTCATAATTATAATTCTATACATTATTCAAATCAGAGAAACCTTTTTCAAATTTTCAGTCACCATTGCATTTTTTTGGTTATAAATTTGCATACTATTGAATACATTTAATTTGCATTTTTACCAAAAACCGTTTGTTATATGCTGTATGAAAAAAAGTATAAATTCATCTGCCAAAAATTTGAAATTCTAGGAAGGCGCTTGTAAGTTGTATACTATAGTCTATATATAATGCCTTGGTTTGTGCAGGGTAAATTGTTAACAAATACACACGGATCCTGTGTTTATAAACCTTCAGCAGTAACCCATAAAATTTAATGAAAGTATTTTATCATTTGTAATCTTTATCTAATATTTGTTTTATTTCTAAAGGCAAAACATAATGACATTGCTTACTCATAAGTATTACTGTATGTATATGATATATGTGTTAGTATATGATACCTTACAGCCCAGTAACTCACACTGGCTGTTCCACGATAACGACAGTCTTATTTGCATATAAAGTTTGATATTTATGCGTATTTTCAAATTCACTTGCATCAAAATTAGTGCCACATATGTCACATTCCATTGCGGGGACAAATACAAAACTTCTTTCTACATAATCAGCACGGATGATAAACGCATGTCTGTCTACCATAGGGTCACGAGGGGTCAAGCGGGTTCACTTAGGGTTTATATTGATCGGTCATTCGGACCATAATGAAACAAATATCCCCTTATTTCAGTCGATGGTCATTAGGTAAATGGATGTATAGTGTCAACAGGGTTGTTATACGATATGCTAATACTGCAGATATAGCGGAAAACGTCATTGCCATGGTGATTATTGATCGTCTGTTAGAAACATGGTTATAATAACGACGGCAAAAGAAATAGTCACACGTCTTCTTTCTACCATTTATAACATATTCGTAACATGCCGTTTTTTTCCTGAGTGGTTTGATTTATAATCTTAGGATTATGAAATTATCAAATGATATTAAACAATAATATTAGGTTCATGATAAAAAACTATTGAGCAAAAAGACAGCAACAATATTTTATCCTAATATCATGATTCATGTTTATTTCAATATTTTTTTTTCCAAATAATTTATTTCACTATTCTTATATAATTCTTTAGTTTAAAGGCTTACGAGTATTTCATGATTTTTTTTTATTTCAAGAGTGTATTTCATAATCTTTATATTATATTATTTCAATAGATATAGTTTATTTCATAGACTAACATTTTGATTTTAATAAATTATTTCATATTCCTAATATTTTTATTTCCAAATGATTTATCTAACAAAACTAACATTTTTTTTGCATTGGTGTATTCTATAATCCTGTTAGTAGTGATTATTTATACAGTTTGTGAGTATTTCATAATCTTTTACAGTTTATTTCAAAGGTTTATTTCATGAGTCTAGTGTTTTTTTTATCTAAATAGTTTATTTCAGAATCTATGACACTATACGGTACATCATAAGATAATGCAATTAATACCCCCACCACCATACCACACACACAAATGCTTAAATATTTAATCAATCAATCAAAAACAATCAATCAATAAAAATATAAGTTAATCATTTACTTTTTCTTTGATCTAAACGTATCTGTACATATATTTCCAATTGATAATCTGAAATACATGAACCTTAACCTCCTGCAAAAAAAACCCTGTTCTATCACGTTCTTACCCAAACATATACGTATATCAGCGATTTCAAATACATTTTTTGATAACGTAATTTCTGAAACTATATTTTCTCTTGATTTTTTTTTAAAAACCATTTTTCCATTTATTTATTGTGTGTAAAGATTACAAATAACTCCTCCATTTATCAAAAACACGAGTTATCTCGATTCCGTCCGAAGTTAACAATTTCCACATAACACATTTCTCCCATCGCCGTATCAGTCTATGAGATTAAAATGCAATATTTACTGTGCGTTAATTTTGCCTTAGCAAATAAACTGAAGTGTTATCCGTAATTAATGGCTGCTTGTAATGTCTGCAATGAAAGAAATGAAACTTATGTGAGGCATAGAATGAACTCTTTCGTGTTGGGAGGAAGATAAAGTAATTAATCAATAGAGACAAACTAGCTAAACGAGTATCGTGTCGAGTTTATAGCAATTGAGAAGGCTTGTTTTACGATTCTCTTATTTAGAACCGCCCAAGGGAGGACATAAGAACGAACGAATGATCAAACAAAACGATTTCGAACGAACGAATGAAACGAACGAATGAACGAAAGGAATGAAGAACGAATGATTGAACGAACTCATTTAGAATGAACAGAACAATACGCCATTTTAACTAACGAACGAACGAACGAACAGGCAATGGTGAACAGATTTGACGGATATACAGACGGGAAACAAGAACTATTTCAAAACTGTTATATTTTCCTATTCAGTATGACATACTTGGAATACTTTTTTTTAGAAAAAATGTGATCTCCTTTTTTAAGTGTGGGGGTCATCTTGGCTTTCAGACCGATATCATCTAAATATTTAGTAAAATATTCGTCAAGTTTTATGAAAATCAATTTATAGTATCAATAAGAACAATACAAACGTTTGCTGACTGACATACGGACAGACGGACGCTGGACGACGCACCTCGGCAAATGCTCCATCGTAATTTGACCAGTAGCATTGGTACTATGGCTTTTGGGGCAAGCCCCGGACCAATAAACTCGTCAGAGAACACACACACACACACACACACACACACACACACACACACACACACACACACACACACACACACACACACACACACACACACACACACACACACACACACACACACACACACACACACACACACACACACACACACGAATAAACCAACAAACCGACAAAGAATAAATCAATACAATGATTAGTTTATTCAAGGTTCTATTTTTTTATACAAACTGTATCCAGATTTCATTTCGTTGATATATCGTTAATACACAGTATGTAACCTGTATTCAATTAGTCCTTGTTCTTCTGTATTTATATAATCGTTTACAAGATGGAACCTCTGATAAAAACCATTCATTTAACGTGAAACTGCAAACGTCGTTTCAACCCTTGATCCGTTACCATCGCAGCATGGATCAGCGCCGCAACAGGCCCTTCTTTGTTTTCATTTTGAAAAATTAGACAATTAATGAAAGGGAGAAAAAAAAATAAACGAAATACATGCAACTAAACGATTTTATGCTTAGATTTACATGAGACTTTACAATAAACCGAAACGATGCTAATTAAACTGTAGTCTGCGTTCCCTGTGGATTGGTTCTTCTGTTAATTAACATTTCCCACAATGCACTGCTACTTATTACCGGAAATATTCTGCACGAGATTCTCAACACGCGCAGACGACTCTGCAGATTCCATACCATAATTGAAAATATACAAACAATGGAGTCCATAGTACTTATGGTGACATGTCACGTGATGACACGGTAACATAGTTTATCTGCCTAATAATGAAAACTCATTATTTTCAAATTCATACACAATTATAAACACTTCAAAATAATGAAATTTCATTTGAGCACGGAAAGGTCCCTTTGTCAGTTGGCAGTGAATTATGTGTTACACAATCTCACCAACTCGACATTGAAAGAATTGATTCATACACTGGCGAAAGGTCCATAAACATACATCTGAGTAAATCCCACATCGATAAATCAAATAAAAAAATCATGTGACATATAGATTGCTTAAATACATAAAAAGTACTCACAAAATGGATTAATCAACAAAATTGTCATCGAAATTTATAAAAAACACATACCGAAACTGATTACGCGTATCAAATAATTGTTTTTTCTAAAAATACGTCACATTTTCACATAACATCGCATACTGCGTCCAACAATTAAATCTACTTGCATAGCACCCTTTATTTTATATAACCGCTTGCACATTCGGTCTGTATATCTTCGTCTAGTCTTCCAATCACGAGGTTCCATTCTTCCATTTGCCTTAACTAATTTAATAAAAAGGGGGAGTTTAAAGCAGTTTTCAAAGATAAATACGTCACGTTGTGTTACTGTTTTACAAAATTCACGCATTATAAAGAGTATACCTAAATGACGTCAACAAAGTTCACACATATATTGGCCCCAAGACATCGTGACAAGAGCCGTTTTAGTTTCTATATTTGTCACCACCCATTCTACCCAACCCCACCCCACCCACCCCACCCACCCCACTTACCAGCATCCTGATTAACAGCTTAACACTGTCAATGTCCATTACCCTGTATCTATATAAAATGTTGCAGTTCACATTCTGGATTTCAAGATTGTATTTCAAGCAAGGCCCATTAAGAGTATAGGATTATTAACAAAGAAAAAACTACGAATTAACACCACAAATCATTGAATTCATTAAACAATAGACATAATTTTCATAAAACATGCGCACGAGTTATTAGGCATTTCACATTGTTTTAAATGTTCTGAACCTTCATGTTTCGTTCAGGCCTTATTTAGTTTGCATTTTTCTGACATTGTCTCTGCAGCGGTCATGCTATACTAAAATTTAAAAAAATAATTACTCTGACGGATGTCATTGCAGTTATTTTGTACAATATGTTTTTCAAATAGAAAAGAATTTTATAATAAAAATGAAAATACTACGGAAATATCCGAGGCAATCCGATTGTTTGAATCAACCAATCAAAAACGTTATCAAAAATCAGTTACATTTTTGTTCACGGTGGAGAAAAACAACGTTTCTCCGGCCCACTTTGTTAAGATGTTTGTCTTTTACGACTCGCAGATGATCAATATTAATTTGACAATAAAATAAGCTCGCCGAGATATTGCGATAGGTATGGTTTCTAACCGGCAAGCTTTTCTGGTTCCGTTTACTAACGTTTTCCCATAAAGTCACACTGTTTAAATGCTTTAGTTGGATAAGGGACATGGTGGTATCAAATGAATGCATTAATGAAATAGATACATGTTATAAATGTCTAAGTCCATTTAACTAAATAAAGTGTATCCCTTGATAAATAGAAACGAGACATGTTTTAGAGGAATGCCACCACTCTAAATATAACGATTTGTTGCAATAGCATTGTTGCCTTCTAATTCATCCGTATCAATGAGCAGGGACACATGTAACTCATTTTAAAATGCATTAGGCAAAATACATTTCTGCACAGATATCAGATCTATGTACTAGTAGCACAGAACCGAATTCGATTTAGGCCTTTATATCATGAATTATAGAATGACGGAGCATATCAATGACTTGATTAATCGAGCTGATGGCAGACGAGAAATGTCGGAAAATTCCATTTTGAAAGTATCGAACGTCTTAACTTAGCTACCATTTCCTAATATCCGATGAAAATCGGAAATCGTCGAGTATACACGATTGCCAGTCGGCAATCTCCGACAATGGTAGCAGATATATATTTCGGTATTCTCTTGTATATTGGAGGTAATTAAAGATAGTTTGAAAGTTATATACTGAAATGCGGAAGACGAATATCAAACTAACGTCAGTCAACCGACGATGTTAAGGAATGCATTACTTATATGGATTTTTCATTGCGTGACTATCAGACACGATTTAACTGTATAACATGCCGTGCCTGCCGCAATGTAGACTAAATAAATGAACATTATGATCGTTTATAAGAAATCAATAAGTCGTTTTTGGATGTTATGTCAATTTTTCATTTGTAAAACCCGTTATTAGTCTACAAGCTATTTATATGAAACACAAACACAAATTGTGACTTATTTAGAAAATGATTGTTATGCTCAGAAGCTATACTATCGAATCCCATCACAAATTTTGTTAAACGATCAGACTTTAGAAGTGTGCAAGGGAACTGCGTCAAAGAACTAAATCAGAACACACAAAACATAGTCTGTAATATAAATCTTTAATAGTTTCTATTGTCTTTAAAAATAGTATATAATTATGTCTGTCATTTGTAATATGTGTATTGTTAATGGTAAATGCATGTTGTTTGTTCAAAACTTCAGTTGTTTAATTTATACTAATTTATTTAAGCTTTGTTGCGAAGAAAGCTCATAGCTTTTATGAACGGTTTCCAGGTCCGCTTCCTGGACAGAACCAGTATTTAGTGTCGTCTTTGAGAGGCTAGCGAGTTGAGCTGGGGAATCGAACCCACAACCTCTAGCATCACCGGCCAAAACTCTATCCAATGCATTTCCGTCCCATTGTCTTCAACGTTTGTCGTTGAGGACCGCAGGGAAGATTAGACTTAATCAAACTGTCAAATAAAATAATTGTAATAAATACAACTAGTATTGGTTGATTGAATTTAAATGTTCCTTCCTTCTTTTGTCCGTCCAGTCCGTCAGTCCACCCGCCCGTTAATTTGTTAGTTCATTCATAATTCATTCATGCATTCATTCATTTGTGGATTTATTTAGTATAATTATTGTTGTTTATATTTGTTACAGGATACTCCCACGTGTGTTGTACATATACGTATAAAATTGTTCGGATATCTTTTGCGGACATTCGGCACTTTATCGGACATCACGGCGCTCAATAGTCACAACTGTCAGGATAGGTTTAAATCATGGTCCCTGTAGGACGATAAATTTCCGCGATAAGTGATGTCTCGGTCGTAGCCCTGGATTATTGTCTCTGTGTATGACATAAATCATCGCTCACAACCATCTCCCACTATTGTTCACCGTTGTTTTGAGTTGTCTTCAGTGAGTACTCTCCTAAAGTGGTAATGTTAATGGACAGCGTATGGTACTGTTATACCGTATTTGTTCGGTCATTTCCGTAAATACGCAGGTATCTACAACGGATATTGCCGAGATTTTCCGTTGATAAAGATTTGTTTGTAATAACTTTTAGTCATTCGAACATGCATGGAACTGTAATTCATTTTCATTTAGTTATTGTCACGACAATTAAGTACATACATGCATATATATATTAAGTAAATTGCTTATCTGATTCGATTATTGCCTTCATAATAATTGTAGCTACTACGGAAATTGCCGAACGATATTACTCTGGTTCGTTCGTGACGCTTGCGATACTAATAGTTAATTTACATTCTTATAAGGGAAGACATACATACGAGCATATCATGCGGACACCTTCCGTTTCTAACACTTTGGATATATTTATTATTTTAAAAAGATCTTTCCTAAAATATCTGAGCGTAACTACAGTTCTAGTTATCTGTACTTCCCGTGTGTTTTTCATCGAAAAACGAAAAACGTTATTTATTAGAACTAGACCTGGTTATGGGCGCCTTTTATATCACTGCCAGTAACTCATTGCATAGAGCGCGTTTGTGTGCACGTTTACCTCTCTAAAAACTTTCTGTTTACGTTCTTTAAGTAAAAACAATAGTGGAAAATGCGAATCTGTACCGCCATGATAAAGACATAAAACTTTAAGACATGCAACAAAAATATTTTGGGACAGATAACGAGAGATTTTATAAACGTGTTCTCAACCAGTTAACAAAGGAACAATACGTACACATGCGCTTGAAATAGTAGTTAGCCGCACTGTTTTTGGTATCTTAGTATTTTAACCATACACTATGCATTTAAGCTAATTTCTTTGTATTTTATACAAGTCGTGGTTTTATAGTATTAATTATTTATATGTGCATTAAAGGTAAGCGCGGCAGTGCTGAAATCGAATTGTATCCATGTTCGCATCTTGACACCCAGGAACGTATAATCGTATGAAGGTGTTGTTGTACGATGTTTAGCGTCGCTTTCAACAATGTTTCAGTTATATCGCGACGGTGTTTACTTCTAAGTAAACACATGATAATGATACCTCACCCAGTCACATTATACTGACACCATGCCGGCCATACCTAGAACTATCCTCTAAATGCTGAACGCCAAATGAGGAAATCTAGTACCACTTTTCAAGGCTTTGATATGGTACAGTGGTCCGGTCGGGGTTCGAACCCACGACCGTTACGATGTTTGTATGAAGATGTTAAATTCCAAGTTTTTATTTCCTGGAACTTCATATAGTAAGAAATTAGGTGAACAGTTTCAATTAAACTAGAAAAGTGTCAATCTAGTTTTTGAAAATATGAGGAATTTCCTTGGAATGTTTCTATCATACCGATGAAAACTGATAAAAATAAAATATTAATTACATTTCTTTGTCATATATGTCTACAAATATGCGAAATATGATGCCTTTCAACCATTTACAAGAGTTATGTCCCTTTCTAAAAAAAACAAAAACAAAGCTTTAAGACCATTTTAAACACATGGCAGGTTATGTTTGGCATATTCGGTTATACTGGCGGAGGAAGACCTGGGGATGAACTTGAATAGAACCACTGTCCTTTCTAAAAGTATCTGGGAAACTTTCTAAAATAATGTTTATGACCGGACTCGAACCAACGACCTCAGTTGTGAGAGATAAGTGGGCATTAAGCCGACTTGGTCATGTAGATTTCCATATATTTGAATTGCATAAATGTTCATTGATAATATGATATGAATGAATACAGGATAGTTGATCGGTTGCTTGAATAGCTTTAATTCAAAACATTTACCTTCAAACAAAACTACTCAATGAACAGCTAAATGTATAGAAAATGAAAGATTGTTATTCGGTTTCCGTCTTTTAGAGTATTCAGGTAATGTAGTCTTGATCGTCTTCGATGCTCGCATTTCAACGTTTGTCTTTTAGAAAAACAAGCATCGAAGGTGGTCAAGACTACAGATAAGTAAACTCTCCTTATACTGGGTGTCTATTAGTGTTAGGTTAGGACTAATTTCTGTACTGAAACACGAACTACGAGCAAACTTCGGTCTGCCGCGGTGTGTTTCAATTTTAAAACAAAATTTTATTGTACAAAACTACAGTGTGTGGGCGGGACACTGGTTAGCCACGTAACCAAGTCATTTGTTCACATACCACAATGCGACACAAGTGTTAGATTACTTAAATATGTGAATGGTCCCCGTATTTTACAAACTACCACTTAAATACAACTAATTATATAACACAGTCGAGACCCCGTCACCATCATTCATCACATCGCCCTGCATGATAGATTATTAATGAGCATTGTTGTTTGAAATAACAAGACAGCAGCCATAGATTTTAGTCGTATGAGGAAGATTGTGGCCCGTAGTAGAAAATGGCATTTAAATGATAATTCTATCATACAATCTGCCTGTGTGATGCTGTGCTTATAATACAGTTTTAAGAACGACACCATCAGATAATATGGCTGAAAGACTGTTGAAAGCGACTTTAAGGGAATTATCTTCTCGCAAATTGATACAAAAGCAAGATGTGGCACACTTTTAAATAATGTTGTTTTTTAAGTTTTGTTTTTATAATTTATACAAACGAACTGACTAGTGTACAATAACATTCACTGAAAGCACGTTTTGATAGTTCTCAAAAACTGTTTAATTGGAAAAAAATGAACTAACAAAAGTAATAGATTGATCGAATTTATTGATTATTTAGCGTCAGACGAACAGTTAACCTTGAAACTGTTTCCTTGGATCCTGAAAGCTTAACCAGTACTCGAGCACATTCCATCTCCGCAAGTAACTGATAACTTTCCCACTTGAATCAGCGGTGAGAGACAAATGATAATGAGACACAATGTCATATATCAATATTAGTAATACATCAATCAAAATAATAGAGAAAAAAAATGAATTAGAAATGTATTTAACAGAACACGTAGGGTGGAATTGTATAAAGTCAGGGGTCCTCCGTGGTATAAGGCGCCGTCTCAAGATCACTAACCTCTCAACGCTCAGGTCGTAGGTTCGAGTCCCACTCGCTCCGAAAACGTTATGTGAGAGAGTTCGTCAGTTACTTCCGGAAGGACGGTGGTTCTGCTCAGATTTATTACGAGGTCTTCCCCAACCGATAAAACTGTATATGCGATATATAGCCTGAACTGTTTTGAAAATGGCGTTAAACCCCATTAAAAAGTATCAAATAAGGTTGCATGATGGTTTCCATTGCGCAAGATTAGATGTACACGGTATTCTGATTCTATTTCTTTTTCAAGTAATTCGCCAGAAGCCATTCCCATAAACAAGGTATGTGGACATATTTTACAACATACAAATAAAGCTTACACTATAGAGTGCAGTTTCTAAAAACAATTATAACTACTTTTAAACCAGAACAAAAAGAGCATTTTAAATGCCGTGTCAGTTTTCCTATTTTTTTCAATTCGATCGTGTCGTATAGAGAATCACTACAAACCCATTTCACAGCGTATTTTCCGGGTCAGATCTTTCATATTGCCACCAGCGATCGACGATTTTCACATTATAGGTGTATTTTTTACACCATGTCATATTTCGAATAAAGATAATTAAACTCTACTTTCGGGCTAATAGTTAGTATTCACGTCAACATTGCTATAAAGTTCATTGATCGAATGATTTACCGTGGCGTTCTTTAAACTTTGATACACCTTTGATTTTCGCTTGTTTTTTTGTTCGTTTGTTTACCGGTTAATTAAACTAGTTAATGACAGGGCGGTTTTCTTGAAACATCTTAGTTGTAAAGTTGTTTCGTTTAAAGAAGATCATAATGCTCCTTAATTACTATGTATCTCATTTTGGGTTATTAGAGGAGTGTAAATAACCGCCTATTATATCGTTTGGTATATATTTTTTAATCATTATGCAATCTATCTTATTAATATGATCGTCTGCGGCGCGAGCGTCCTTGGCAACAAACTGTATATGTTGGAAATATTAAAAATGATATCATAGCAAAATTTCTCTCTCTCTCTCTCTCTCTCTCTCTCTCTCTCTCTCTCTCTCTCTCTCTCTCTCTCTCTCTCTTTCTCTCTATCTCTAGTCCTCCGTCACTCTACCCTTTCCCTATCATACCCTGTTCTGTGGGAGATGCTTGTACCGACAAAGAAACTTAAAAAGACATAATATTAAAATTAAACTGAACACATTAGTTACTAGTATAGTTGTCCGCTTTTCTCCCCAGTACTACACTACCCTTATACCCACAAGTAACGTGTGTCCTGGGCCCAATCTGTAGCCGCCATCAGGCACAGCATCACCTTGGATCTTAACTAATGGACGGGGTCATTTAAAATACATAAATTAGAATGATACAGATCTGCTCGGTGCTCAAAATTCCCATACAGCCGTCATCCCCACAATAACTAATCGCTGTCAGCATGCGTAGCATATGGGTTTGAAACTCCAGTAAATCATGTCCATTCTGACCCAACAACGTGGGTCAACTGCGGGGATATACATATTTATAATAAAAAAATATGACGAGATATGGCAGGGCATACAATGGGAGCTCGGTGTGACCCGAACTTATGAATATGAAAAAGTAGACTCAGTATCTGTAAATTACGTTTTATGTTTATTTTAACCAGAAATATCAATGTTATTGTCTTAGTTTTCAAACAAGGCAAATAGAAGAAGAAAGATAAAGACATACATACAGAATAGACGGACGGAAGGACGGACGGACGGACGGACGGACGGACGGACGGACGGACGGACGGACGGACGGACGGACGAATGGATGAAGAAGCACGCAGACACGAGAGAGAGAGAGAGAGAGAGAGAGAGAGAGAGAGAGAGAGAGAGAGAGAGAGAGGGAGGAGAGAGAGAGAGAGAGAGAGAGAGAGAGAGAGAGAGAGAGAGAGAGAGAGAGAGAGAGAGAGAAAGAGAATATGTATAGTTAAAAACTTTAAATAAATAAAAAATAAAATCAACATCAAATGATTTCACTATGTATGTACCACCAGATTACATGTGTGTTTGTTGATGGAGATAATAATGTGGTTGGGGGTAATACAGGACACCCCATTTGTGCAGCACTCCTCTGTACCGTGTTACGTCTGCATAATGTTTGTTTGAGTGATTAATATCGGATTATTAATGTTTTGGATGATTTAAAAGCCATCAGTTCAGAGAATTTCTCAAAGATGGTTTGACTCTTGCTTGTTTGAAGTGGAATCCATTTGTACATAAAATAAAAACCATTAAAGACATATACTTAAACCCCAGATTTTCAAAATAATAGACTTCTGGGATACATTCCAAGACGGTACTAAAATGTATTGAAATGTTCGCATAAACGAATTATATAGGTATTATTGTACTAACTTTTTCGAATTGTATCCCATCATTTTTATACTTACTGTGGAACTCTTTATTTTACTTTATTTTATATTTTTAGACATCGATTCGATTTAAACTGTGTGGTACTAGTATTTACCTGTCGAAGTAATGTTGTATTAGACGTTTACAGAATATTCCACAGTCTTATTTTAAAGTGCAAGCCCACCATTGATTTTTGTTTTTTTATTCTTTATTAAAAAAAAGTTTGCATGGTTGTAATTCATAGAGAGACCCAATTGAAAGAAGTGAAAACTTACATTTTATTGTTTGACAACCTCTCCACTACCAATATATATTGAGAAAAGTAGGGGTCAAGTGGCATATACGAGATTTTTTTTTGTTCAGTGTGTACACTGTTGGCAAAGTAAACGTAGACTTCCGAAATCATTAATTCATACCCCAAACATCAAGCATCATTGTTTTTTCTAAAAACACGAATTTAAACATGACAATGCTTACAAACTGTTCAAAATGCATCAATATAGCCATTCAAATAAATAAAAATGAGCATTAAAATAAGGAAAATTTATCATTTATAACCGCTTTTATACGACTATTCATGGAATAATTTCCTGTTTCCAATAGTGGAACTATGCCTAAAACCGGACGGTCGTGTAACGAATATGACATTGACCTAGCGCGCTAGCGGTCGCGGGTTGGATCCCAGGCTCGCTCAGATATTTGCTCATGAACAACACAACGTGATGGTTTTGCACTCAGTGAGTGATAGTAAAATCAATCACCGAGCTAACTTCGTGATCGGGCTGAATTTCAGTAATATTATCACTTGTTTTAAATAATTTGCTAAAACGTTTGTGCAATAATTCCCATTTTCAATTGCGTGAGCTTTTAATTTCAGGAACTTTCTTTCTACAACAGATAATCACAGTTTAAAAACTCTGTGAAATCCTTCCGCTGTATGAGAAATTTCGCTTTATAATTTATATCTGAACTCATCATAGACATACGCTGTTTTACTCTAATCAAACGTGCTGCGTGCAGTCTGTCTGCATAGCACAAAATCTAAAACGTCAAAAGTAATGCAGCATTCAGTTGTGAGATAAACCAGAGTCCGCAAGAAAATACTTTACCATTCGTTTACTAATTGGCCAGTCCATTACGACGAGTGTACAAATTTATCGTTATGTGTGCCTTTTTGTGTGTGTGATAAAACCATAGGATGCCTACGTCCACTACTATTATATTTGAGGGCCGCAAGGATGATTAGTGACTGCTGTATTATATTAATTGTGTTTAAGTTTTTATAATTATTATTGTTATTATTATTAATAATTCTCCTGCTAATACTGCTGCTTCTACTGCTGTTGCTTTTGAAAATGCTGCTGTTTAGACTACGAAAACTGCTGTTATTACAAATATTGCTGTTGATTCTACTGCAACTACCGTTGTACTACTCCTGCAATTGCCAATGCTGCTGTAACTGCAACTTTAATTGCAACTGTTGATGCCGACACTGCTTTTATACTAAGTGCAATTGCTGTTCTTCGGCTGCTGATGCTATAACGTAACTGCTATTGCAACTGCTTATGCTGTCGTCCACTGCTAATGCAACTGCTATTGCTATTACAATTGCTTCTGAGGCGATTGTTACTGCTAATCCTGCCGCTGCAACTATTCTTGCTACTGTAATTGCAACTACTGCTGCTGCTGCTACTGGTTCTGTTTATTCTAATACTACAACGACAACAACGGAAGAAAGAAGCATAAAGGATAGAAAGAAGTAAAATAAGAAGAAGATTTGAGGAAAAAGAAGAAGAAGAAGAAGAAGAAGAAGAAGAAAAAGAGGAGGAAGAAGACGATGAAAGAAGATAGATAAAAGAGAAAGTAACGCATTTATTATGAGAAATCTTCTCAAGTTTTGTTTTGCAAAAATATAGAAAATGTATTTGGTTTGAGTTTTTTTAATCTAAAGTGAAATAAAACAGAACACACAAAACACAGTTTTCTCATTCTCTGTTTTGCTCTCATATTTTTACATGTTACATCATAACACAAAAAACCTTGAATAGGAAATCGTGCTTATCAAATTATGTTGAGCTTATATCTGTGACATTCGTCATATTATGCATTGAATTCCTAAATTATTTGTGGAATCCAGTGCGAAATATTGTTCAACATACAAATCATACAATCCAGGAATTGATAGTTGATCATTATACTCATACAATCAAGACATTGATAGTGGACAATTCTACTCATACAATCCAGGTATTGATAGCGGACCATTATACACATACAATCCAGGCATTGATAGCGGACCATTATACACATACAATCCAGGCATTGATAGTGGACCATTCTACTCATACAATCCAGGCATTGATAGTGGACCATTATACACATACAATCAAGGCATTGATAGCTGACCATTATACACATACAATCCAGGCATTGATAATGGACCATTCTACTCATACAATCCAGGCATTGATAGCGGACCATTCTACTCATACAATCCAGACATTGTTAATGGATCATTCTACTCATACAATCCTGGCATTGATAGCGGACCATTATACAAATACAATCCAGGCATTGATAGCTGACCATTATCTCATACAAACCAGACATTGATAGCGGACCATTATACTCATACAATCCAGACATTGATAGCTGACCATTATACTCATACAAACCAGACATTGATAGCTGACCATTATACTCATACAATCCAGGCATTGATAGCGGACCATTATACTCATACAATCCAGACATTGATAGCGGACCATTATACTCATACAATCCAGACATTGATAGTGGACCATTATACTCATACAATCCAGGCATTGATAGCGGACCATTATACTCATACAATCCAGGCATTGATAGCGGACCATCATACACATACATTCCAGGCATTGATAGCTGACCAATTATACTCATACAATCCAGGCATTGATAGCGGACCATTCTACTCATACAATCCAGGCATTGCTGTGGACCATTATACACATACAATCCAGACATTGATAGTGGACCATTATACACATACAATCCAGACATTGATTACGGACCATTATACTCATACAATCCAGGCATTGATAGCGGACCATTATACACATACATTCTAGGCATTGATAGCTGACCATTATACTCATACAATCCAGGCATTGATAGCGAACCATTCTACTCATACAATCCAGGCATTGCTGTGGACCATAACATACATACAATCCAGACATTGATAGCGGACCATTCTACTCATACAATCCAGACATTGATTACGGACCATTATACTCATACAATCCAGACATTGATAGTGGATAATCATACTCATACAATCCAGACATTGATAGTGGATAATCATACTCATACATTCCAGGCATTGATAGCGGACCATTATACTTACATCCAGGCATTGATAGCGGACCATTATACACATACAATCCAGGCATTGATAGCGGACCATTCTACTCATAAAATCCAGGCATTGATAGCTGACCATTATACACATACATTCCAGGCATTGATAGCTGACCATTATACTCATACAATCCAGGCATTGATAGCGGACCATTCTACTCATACAATCCAGGCATTACTGTGGACCATTATACACATACAATCCAGACATTGATAGTGGACCATTATACACATACATTCCAGGCATTGATAGCTGACCATTATACTCATACAATCCAGGCATTGATAGCTGACCATTATACACATACATTCCAGGCATTGATAGCGGACCATTATACTCATACAATCCAGGCATTGATAGCGGACCATTCTACTCATACAATCCAGGCATTGCTGTGGACCATTATACACATTACAATCCAGACATTGATAGCGGACCATTCTACTCATACAATCCAGGCATTGCTGTGGACCATTATACACATACAATCCAGACATTGATAGTGGACGATTATACACATACATTCCAGGCATTGATAGTGGACCATTATACTCATACAATCCAGACATTGATAGTGGATCATTATACACATACATTCCAGGCATTGATAGCTGACCATTATACTCATACAACCCAGACATTGATAGCGGACCATTCTACTCATACAATCAAGGCATTGATAGCGGACCATTCTACTCATACAATCCAGGCATTGATAGACGACCATTCTACTCATACAATCCAGGCATTGATAGCCTACCATTCTACTCATACAATCCAGGCATTGATTGCTGACCATTATACTCATACAATCCAGGCATTGATAGTGGACCATTATACTCATGCAATCCAGGCATTGATAGCTGACCATCATACTCATACAATCCAGGCATTGATAGTGGACCATTATACTCAAACAATCCAGGCATTGATAGCTGACCATTATACTCATACAATCCAGGCATTGATAGTGGAACATTATACTCATACAATCCAGACATTGAAAGTGGACCATTCTACTCATACAATCAAGGCATTGATAGCTGACCATTATACTCATACAATCCAGGCATTGATAGCGGACCATTATACTCATACAATCAAGGCATTGATAGTGGACCATTATACTCATATAATCCAGGCATTGATAGCGGACCATTATACTCATACAATCCAGGCATTGATAGCGGACCATTTTACTCATACAATCCAGGCATTGATAGCGGACCATTATACACAAACAATCCTGGCATTGATAGCGGACCATTATACTCATACAATCCAGACATTGATAGTGGACCATTATACACATACAATCCAGGCATTGATAGCGGACCATTATACTCATACAATCCAGGCATTGATAGCGGACCATTATACACATACAATCCAGGCATTGATAGCGGACCATTATACTCATACAATCCAGGCATTGATAGCGGACCATTAT
Organism: Panopea generosa; assembly: GCA_029582155.1. Lineage (NCBI taxonomy): Eukaryota > Metazoa > Mollusca > Bivalvia > Adapedonta > Hiatellidae > Panopea > Panopea generosa. The sequence goes on from CM055903.1 coordinate 39,550,798, forward strand.
ACTCATACAATCCAGGCATTGATAGCTGACCATTATACTCATACAATCCAGGCATTGATAGCGGACCATTATACACATACAATCCAGGCATTGATAGCTGACCATTATACTCATACAATCCAGGCATTGATAGTGGACCATTATACTCATACAATCCAGGCATTGATAGCGGACCATTATACACATACAATCTAGGCATTGATAGCTGACCATTATACTCATACAATCCAGGCATTGATAATGGACCATTATACACATACAATCCAGGCATTGATAGCTGACCATTATACTCATACAATCAAGGCATTGATAGCTGACCATTATACTCATACAATCCAGGCATTGATAGCGGACCATTATACTCATACAATCCAGGCATTGATAGCGGACCATTTTACTCATACAATCCAGGCATTGATAGCGGACCATTATACACAAACAATCCTGGCATTGATAGCGGACCATTATACTCATACAATCCAGACATTGATAGTGGACCATTATACACATACAATCCAGGCATTGATAGCGGACCATTATACTCATACAATCCAGGCATTGATAGCGGACCATTATACACATACAATCCAGGCATTGATAGCGGACCATTATACTCATACAATCCAGGCATTGATAGCGGACCATTATACTCATACAATCCAGGCATTGATAGCTGACCATTATACTCATACAATCCAGGCATTGATAGCGGACCATTATACACATACAATCCAGGCATTGATAGCTGACCATTATACTCATACAATCCAGGCATTGATAGTGGACCATTATACTCATACAATCCAGGCATTGATAGCGGACCATTATACACATACAATCCAGGCATTGATAGCTGACCATTCTACTCATACAATCCAGGCATTGATAGCTGACCATTATACTCATACAATCCAGGCATTGATAGTGGACCATTATACACATACAATCCAGGCATTGATAGCTGACCATTATACTCATACAACCCAGACATTGATAGCTGACCATTATACACATACAATCCAGGCATTGATAGCTGACCATTATACTCATACAATCCAGACATTGATAGCGGACCATTATACTCATACAATCCAGGCATTGATAGCGGACCATTATACACATACAATCCAGGCATTGATAGCTGACCATTATACTCATACAATTCAGGCATTGATAGTGGACCATTATACTCATACAATCCAGGCATTGATAGCGGACCATTATATACATACAATCCTGGCATTGATAGCTGACCATTATACTCATATAATCCAGACATTGATAGTGGACCATTCTACTCGTACAAACAATGATAGTGGATCAAACAAATGCAGGTCATACCAATCATATAATCCAGACAGTGATACCAAATCAAACCAATAATATAACCCTAAGAATGAAAATGCAGGTCATACCGGCCAATAATATAGTCCAAACAGTGACCTCTCAAGATTTGTTCAAGCTTCAAAAATATCTCCTGTTTTTTTTTTATGTAATACATATCAAGAACAAAGTTATAAATGTCCGATGAGAGAAAAAATAAATCACCTCTCGTTAGTGACACGGTACATATATGTCATTAGTTCATTATATTCGGAAGTTATCGTATCGGGCCCCGGCAACTAACCATTATTGTTATCTCCGTATGAAACTGCAATATCTCGGACGGTTTAATGATGGTCATATAGCATGAAGATATATGCGATAAGAGCCAGACAAACCGACTGCGTCGGTCACTGGTGATTAATTTGAATATGTTTTTATCTTAGCTGACCCCGTATATGGGGCATTTTTTTGAAAGAAATAGACGCTACTGTGTTGATTTCGATATTTTGGAATGCAACATTCGATTCATAAGTTTGTTAAAGAGATAGTTGCAAATCGCGAATATACTTGACCTGTAACTAATCAAAATTCATCCGATATCAGTAAAAAATAAACAATTTATCTTTTATTTGATATCAAAGCATTCTATAAAATAATACCCGAAAACTCTTTTCTAGTAATGGCTACTAAAGTAGTATTTAGCGGTCTGTATGTCTTTCGTTTTATTCATCATCATCATCATCATCAACATCACCATCACCACCACCACCATCCATCATCATCATCATCATCATCATAATCATTATTATTATTATAATTAATATTATTATTATTATTATTACTATTACAAGTATAATTATTATTATTAAGTATTAATTATTATTATTATTATTATTATTATGACCAAGGTGCCTTGTATTTTCTGCAAGGAGTAAAATCATTATATGACAACTTGTCTATAGTTTCGTTAAAAACACGAAGGCATCGAGTGCGACTTGTATAATTGTGTGAGATTTTTTTGTTTCACAACCGAGGTTGAAATTTAGTCTTCTCCGGGTCATCTGTTCATTTTCAGATATATATTTTTGGAGACAGATTGTCCACATGAGATCAACCCTTGTACTCCCCAATTCGGATAAACAAAGACCACACTACGTGAAAATATCTACTCTGTTCTTCTTCTTCACACGATAATATCTTAGTATCTGACATGCGATATTTACAAGGAGGGGTAAAGTTATTGTTTTAAATAACAATTAGGCAATTAACGATAATTATGTTGCATAAGAATGTTAGCAGACGCCGCGTCGTCTTTATCATAATTAACAACTACAGGTTTATCAAATCTGATTATTTACATGAATAATAACTGTAATACCATACGTATCGCAGAATCATCGCTGGCAGACCATGTTGTTTTTGTTATTTATTTTATATAAACAAAAAAAACAATTCCATATTCTTATATTCTTTTCACCACTGTCCCAGATAGGGCATTTGTTCAAAGAAACAGAAACGTAGATGATTTACAGAAAATAAGAAACAGCAACAACAACAACAACAACAGCACCAGCACCAGCAGCGGCAACAACAACAACAACAACAACAACAACAACAACAACAACAACAACAACAACAACAACAACAACAACAACAACAACAACAACAACAACAACAACAACAACAACAACAACAACAACAACAACAACAACAACAACACAACAACAACAACAACAACAACAACAACAACAATAAACAAACAACATCTGACACACATGACTATGCTGACAGAATAGACTGCTAAACAGACTGCTTCGTATTCAAGGGGACTTCGATTGATACACGTTCTATCTAACCGCAGGTCTGGGTATGAATAATATCTACGATTTGTGAACAAACCAAGCACAAAAAATAAAATAAAAATAATTATTAACAAAGTGTCTGTAAGTCCTTGAAATATCCATTTAAGCGCGTGCTTTTTATTTCATATAGCGTAGACTAAAGTCAGTCGGTCCGTTTATCAACCTAGTGCCAGTCAATATGTTTATCAACCAAGTGTCAGTCGGTAGGTTTATCAACTTAGTGTCAGTCGATCCGTTTATCAACAGATTGTCAGTAAATATGTCTATCAACTTAGTGTCAGTCAATATGTCTATCAACCTAGTGCCAGTTGGTAGGTTTATCAACCTTGTATCAGTCGGTAGGTTTATCAACATAGTGCCAGTCGGTAGGTTTATCAACCAAGTGTCAGTCAAAATGTTTATCAACCTAGTGTCAGTCGGTAGGTTTATCAACCTAGTGTCAGTCGGTAGGTTTATCAACATACTGTCAGTCGGTAGGTTTATCAATCTAGTGCCAGTCGGTTGGTTTATTAACCTAGTGACAGTCAATATTTTTATCAACCTAGTGTTAGTCGGTAGGTTTATCACCCTAGTGCCAGTCGGTAGGTTTATCAACCTAGTGTCAGTCAATATGTTTATCAACCTAGTGTCAGTCGGTAGGCTTATCAACCTATTGCCGGTTGGCAGGTTTATTTACCTAGTGTCAGTCAATATGTTAATCAACCTTGTGTCAGTCGGTTGGTTTATCAACCTAGTGTCAGTCAATATGTTTAACAATCTAGTGCCAATTGGTACGTTTATCAACCTAGTGTCAGTATGTATGTTTATCAACCTAGTGTCAGTCAATATGTTTATCAACCTAGTGCTAGTCAATATGTTTATCAACCTAGTGTCAGTCAATATGTTTATCAAGCTAGTTCCTGTCGGTAGGTTTATCAACCTTGTGTCAGTCGGTAGGTTTATCAACCTAGTACAAGTCGGTCGGTTTATCAACAGATTGTCAGTAGTTTCGCTTATCAATAGATTGCTAGTAGGTTCGGTTTTCAACCTAGTACCAGTCGGTCCGTTTATCAACCTAGTACCAATCAGTCCGTTTATAAACCTAGTGCCAGTTGGTCCGTTTATCAACCTAGTGCCAGTCGGTCCGTTTATCAACCAAGTATCAGCCGCTCCGTGTCTCAACCTAGTGCCAGTTGGTCCGTTTATCAACCTAGTGCCAGTCGGTCCGTTTATCAACCTAGAGTCAATCGATCCTTTATCAACCTAGTGTCAGCAAGCTCGTTTATCAAGCAACCGTCGTCTGCAGGTTCGTGTATATAAAACCAAGAGTAGTAACAGTTCTTTTTCCGGTATGCGCAGGTACCACACCATACTTATCAGTAATATGTTTTCAATTAGGAGGTGACCTGCGCCGACCGTCGTTTATTTCACCATTCACAGAATGTCTATAATGTCAACATAGCACTCAAAATAAATAGTATCTTAGGCTATAGAGGAATGCCACTTCACTTATCAGACTATACGGTGAAAGAACAAGTTTCTTTAAAGATATAAATGTACTTCTGTAAGATTTAAATGTGGGTGTTTTTTACTGGGTTGTAAATACGGACAAACCGTCTGCTGTGTCTATCTTTTTAAAATTAAAATGTTGATGTGAAACAAATTAACGTATCTTTTATAGTAGTTTTACAGTTGTACAAGTCGATAATGCGATATTGACACAAACTGCGAACCATGAAACGGAGTATGTGAGAATTACAGTAATTCAGCCTCACCCGTGATGTCAATGTTTTACTTTTCTGTTCTATTGTGCTTACGATATATTCCAAAACTAAATATCGCATGGGTAAAGAGTTTTAATAGAGTGTTAGTTAGAGAGAGAGAGAGAGAGAGAGAGAGAGAGAGAGAGAGAGAGAGAGAGAGAGAGAGAGAGAGAGAGAGAGAGAGAGAGAGAGAGAGAGAGAGAGAGAGAGAGATCACAATACCTTTAAACATGTGCCCAAAACCTTTGTTTCCACCTCTTTTATATCTTAAAGCGCACGTGAGTGCGTAAATGGATATCGTGACAGCCCTAGATCAGGCGATATCAAGATTCAATTTATCCACGCTTTAAACTAAATTTATACGTCCCATAAATTTCATTTCAATAAAAAAAAGAGCATCGATTAAAATTGTTAATGAGTTTTAAAATATCGTTCTATTTGCATGCTTGTCCTCGTAAATGTGTGTTTGCTCTTTAAGAACTGTTCAAATAAAATATATCATCAAAAAAAGAAATATCGCATTTTCCGGTGATATTTATTATCCTAATAATATTAATTAACTTTTTTTCTCAATTCTTTTTCGACAAACTAGAGAGATTGCGCAGGTAAAAAAACCCCTACCCATTTCAACAAATAATATAAATTTTGTTTTCGTCTCTCGTATAATGGTTCAGCTTAAGTAAACAGATTTGATACAATGTAGAAAAAGAAAAAAACGTAATCATTTATTTATTTATACCGCGTAAACCAATATCATGAAATGTTCATTTGAAATATTAATTTAACTATAATTTTATAGTTTTCAAAAGGTTAATAAAGTCAAACTATTTCATCTCATGATAATTTAACTTTATTTATTTGCTTAAAGGGACACGCGGTAATTTAAGGTAAATATTCATTTAAAACTTTTCCTGATAGTTATATATTTACTGTAAGCAAATCCCTTGTTTTGGTTCTATTTTGAAAGTACACTGTAGGTGTTATTTTTAGTAAATATTTGTGTTCATCTGATTAAAACAGTTGTAACTGTTTTTTTTACTGCATCATTTAATACTAAGATATTATAAAACAATCCAAGGAAATATCGATAGTGTATTTCTAAAGATTTTTTGCTCATATTTTTAAAACTTAGTTGGTACTGACACATAGCTTCATGAAAATGATGATTTCTTTAAACATTCTGAAGTATCTGATACGTCGCAGCAGTGGTTCTAGAGAGAACACAGCAATACCTAGATTATCATCTCCACATAGCAATACCTAGATTATCATCTCCACACAGTATTACCTAGATTATCATCTCCACACAGCAATAACTAGATAATCATCCCCACATAGCAATACCTAGATTATCATCTCCACACAGTAATACCTAGATTATCATCTCCACATTGCAATAACTAGATTATCATCTTCACACAGTAATACCTAGATTATCATCTCCACATAGATATACCTAGATTATCATCTCCACACAGTAATACCTAGATTATCATCTCCACACAGCAATACCTAGATTATCATCTCCACACAGTAATACCTAGATTATCATCTCCACATAGCAATACCTTAGATTATCATCTTCACACAGTAATACCTAGATTATCATCTCCACATAGATATACCTAGATTATCATCTCCACACAGTAATACCTAGATTATCATCTCCACACAGCAATACCCTATATTATCAGATCAACAAAGCAATACCTAGATTGTCATCTCCACATAGTAATACCTAACTTATCATCTCCACACAGCAATACCTAGATTATCATCTCCACACAGTAATACCTAGATTATCATCTCTGCACAGCAATACCTAGATTATCATCCCCACACAGCAATACCTAGATTATCATCTCCACACAGTAATACCTAGATTATCATCTCCGCACAGCAATACCTAGATTATCATCCCCACACAGCAATACCTATATTATCATCTCCACATAGTAATACCTAGATTATCATCTTCACACAGTAATACAAAGATTATCATCTCCACATAGCAATACCTAGATTATCATCTCCTCATAGTAATACCTAGATTATCATCTCCACACAGTAATACCTAGATTGTCATCTCCACATAGTAATACCTAGATTGTCATCCCCACATAGCAATACCTAGATTATCATCTCCACACAGCGATACCTAGATTATCATCTCCACACAGTAATACCTAGATTGTCATCTCCACATAGTTATACCTAGATTATCATCTCCACAGCAGTAATACCTAGATTATCATCCCCAGCCATAGCAATACCTAGATTATCATCTCCACACAGTAATACCTAGATTATCATCTCCACACAGTTATATCTAGATTGTTATCTCCACATAGTAAGACCTAGATTATCATCTCCACACAATAATACATAGATTGTCATCTCCACATAGTAATACCTAGATTGTCATCTCCACACATTAATACCTAGATTGTCATTTCCACATAGTTATATCTAGAATATCATCTCCACATAGCTATACCTAGATTATCATCTCCTCATAGTAATACCTAGATTTTCATCTCCACATAATAATACCTAGATTATCATCTTCTCATAGTAATACATAGATTATCATCTCCACATAGTTATACCTAGATTATCATCTCCTCATAGTAATACATAGATTATCCATCTCCACACAGTAATATCTAGATTGTCATCTCCACATAGTAAGACCAAGATTATCATCTCCACACAGTAATACCTAGATTGTCATCTCCACATAGTAATACCTAGATTGTCATCTTCACATAGTAATACCTAGATTGTCACCTCCACATAGTGATACATAGATTATCAACTTCCAAATAGTAATACCTAGATTATCAACTCCCAAGTAATAACTTCTTATTTGTATAATTGATTTGATGCGTAAATATGAGTGAACCGATTTAAAGATTGCCAAGTGTCCCTTTAATGCTGTGTCGGTGCAAAACAGTAGAGATAAAATCAGTCCCTTAAACTTTATATTAATAATTCTATCTGCATGACGTCTTAATTGAATGTCTCATCAGCGATGATTGATTAATTATGATTTTAATGTTTGGTATTTAGTCATGCAATCTTTTTGTGGCACGTGATAATATTTTACAAACGCAATGACATTTAATACAGTTTGATGCATGCATTATCCTGAACTCGGTAAACTGTGCATAGGTGGTCACTAATAAATAGATATATAAACTATTTTAGCTATGGCTTGAAATAAAACTTATGTTTCACCAGACGACATAATATCACACAACCTATTAGTTTATAACAATAAAGGAATACGTGTGTCCGTATTTAAATGCGATGTTTTAGTCCCATGTGTGTACTGTAGTTAGCTCAAACCGATTTTTTTTATATCGATTTTAAACTATGTTTTTACAACTTCGACAAATCAGGCTCGAAGTCTGAACCAATACTAAATTAAATGTTAGTGTGACCGAGGGGTTGGGGGAGGGGTCGAACCAACGGCCCTCCGATCCCGAGTGTACTGTGCTAGTACTAGACTAAATGTAATACAAGAAAGTCAATAAGTATTGTATTACAAAGCGGCCATTGTGTATTGTAATACAAAGTAGTCAGTGTGTATTGTTATACAAAGTAGTCAGTGTGTAGTGTAATACAAAGTAGTCAGTGTGTATTGTTATACGAGACAGTCATTGTATTTTGTAATACAAGACATTCATTGTATATTTTAATACAAGACAGTCTGTGTATTACAATACACGACATTATAGTGTATTGTAATACAATGCTGTCAGTGTGTAAATATAATACAAGACAGTCAGTGTATATTAAAGTACAAGGCAGACAGTGTGTATTGTAATACAATGCAGACAATGTGTATATATTTGTAATACCAGACAGTCAGTGTATATTAAAATACATGGCAATCAGTGTGTGTTGTAATAAAGGCACTCAGTGTGTGTTGCAAATCAATGCAGAAATAGTGTATTGTAATACAAGAAAGTATTGTAATACTATTATAAAGATGTAATGTATGTATACATGTTTGTTATACACGTACGTTATATACATAACTTTTAAGAATGATAATACAGTCATCAAGGGTTAGTTTATAATAATAATGCCTAGACGGACAATGACTATAAGGTTTACGCACACAAACGACAGAACCTTGGAACCCATGGCACGCACACAAACGACAGAACCTTGGAACCCATGGCACGCACACAAACGGCAGAACCATGGAACCCATGACACGCACACAAACGACAGAACCTTTGAACCCATGGCACGCACACAAAGGACAGAACCTTGGTACCCGTGGCACGCAAACAAACGACAGAACCTTGGTACCCATGGTAACTGCAACCTTTCACTCTATTTTTCACCTCTTACAGCTTCCATGGGCCAGAATAACCATGGCCTCACCACCACCCCTGCACCGCCCCAGAATGGGCCACAATAACCATGGTATTGCCACCACCCCTGCACCGCCCCAGAATGTGTAATGCTTATTCGTTATAAACATACGTAGATTCTATTATCAAAATACCTTTTGTTATACGTTTATCCTCCATTACCCTCGCCAAGCTTCAAACAACAAACTAAACAATAAACACTAAAAATGAGAAGAAAATTCACCCCCCAAAAAACTGAAAGAATCAATAGACGCTGATAAATTAAAAAGATTTAAACAATTTAATAGGGCAATCCCATAAATCCAGACGGAGATACAGGGGATAAAGAACAAATCCACAATAGTAACCTTTGATATAGATGTATTTTTTTTTTAATTTGAGCATTAAAATGTTCTTGACTGATGTGGTCACGTTTGTTTTTAAAATCAAACGTATTTCTTCAGTTACCCTGTGTTTTAACTAACAAACTTTAAGGAAGGAATGAAAACATTTTGTATATTGTATATTTATATTGCATATTGTTAAGTGTATATTATATATTGTATATCATATATTGCATATTGTATAACGTATATTATATATATTGTATATTGCATATTGTATAGTGTATATTATATATTGCATGTTGTATAGTATATATTATATATTGCATGCTGTATAGTGTATATCATATATTGTATATTGTATATTACATATTGCATATTGTATAGTGTATAGTATATATTGTATAGTGTATAGTGTATATAGAACATTATTATATTGCACATAGTGTATACTGAGCGAATTAAATGTTGCGCATTGCCCCAACTTTGTATTACTGTATACAATTTGTATATCGTACATTTTGTGTATATATACTGTATTCTAATTTCTATTTTATGTTTTATCTTATATTGTATAAATTGTTTATTGCATATTGCATACTGCATGAATGGTAAACTGTATGGCATTCATAGTACATTGCACAGAGTGTAGATTATTTATTGCATATTATTTGTAGAGTAGTTTATTCATATTGTATATTTGACTATTCGTGTATTGTATACTATAAATGCTGTAGTATACCTTTTATTCCTGTGCACATAGTTCACATTGCTAAAAGTACTGAGTACAACATATTATTACATATACGTTTTCATTGCTAATTGAATCATACACATTAATTACCGATATCGCTTTTATTACTAATTAATGTTAATACTACTTTAATGTTTGATAATAATTGAATAGTGGGTTACTTATATGCCCATTGAGCTGGGTGCGTTTTTCCCTATTTGCAGTGTTTTGTTTGTCATATATACTGCGCATGTCACTTTAACAAAATATTTACTTTCTTAATTAAAAATAAGTATTGTATAATAATGTAGATTACTTATAGGTCCATTGGGCTGTTTTTTTTCTGTTTGTATTGCACTGTTTGTCATATATACTGCACATGTCACTATAATAAAATATTATGTTACTTTAATTACATAGACTAGATTTGTATCAGTTTTTTATACCAGATGCCCGACGTATCGCTTACCTTACGTACATATATATACATGTCCAACAAACATTAATTAATCTCGATAGACTCGATGAGTTCATTACGTTAATTAATAGACTGTTCCCTAAGGCGTCAATTACAAAGCGTCTATTCTATTTCTCCATTAATCATTTATATAGATATATCACATCACTGTGTACAACTGAGTACGTCTACAGAGTTATTGTCAGGCAGCGATTGAAACTAATTACCAAATACAGCTTTACGATATCATTGTTAATACCCATTGATATCATCTGATTGACTGATATCATAATATCTCACTTAGTACTGTAGAAGATTTTCATTCAAAATCACAAATTATTGAAAGACGGCATTTTGAAAATTCGAACTATATTATCGCATTATTAGATCTGTGACATATTCGTGTTCAATGCCTGCCGGTAGGTATACAATTACTTAGGTCAATGTTAACCTAATCAGCCATACATGACTGGTGTGCGTATATACATAACGTACAATTAACGCTGTACGCTCTGACCTAAGTTCTTTAATAATCCGCCGGGTAGTGTCTAGCATAAAAAACATTTGTTTCATTGCATGCATTTTGTTGGTGTTTTATGTAAATTATTTCCATTTTATTTTTTTTTAAATATATTTAAGTTAATGACTTATACAATTTGCTTGTTAACATTGCATGTAGTTTATCATACAAATGGAGACGTTATCAAGATATGGTTATTTAAAAAAAAATAAACGCCAGATACGATCTGTAAGGGTTATGAGAGGTCAACACACGAATAGTCGAATACCCCTTAATAAATGAATGGGACATTTTCTCCCCCAAATATTTCAGTTAAATAATGACATCCATTTTTATCGGTAAGAGAAAACCTTAGAGAATCGTGTACATTAATGACAAACACAAACAGACACTAAGAGTCTTTGTATCGGGCTAGAATCGAATCCACGACCTTCAACGGTGAGAGGTATACGACCTCGAGCTGAGACAACGCGACCGAAGATGACCTTCCCTAAACAGCAACTTAACCTCATCGATATGCTCTTTATTTGACACCCATATATTTTTACCCCTTTTTACCTTTCCAACTCTTCGATTATCTAAAAAGATGAAACATGTTTAATGTTCCGAAATATTTGTTAAATACAACACGGTTGTAAATAATGCATTAACCAGAGAGGTTTATCGCTTTATGATTGAGTAACGTCATAATTTGAGGTAATTTGGAAGTACAAAAGTCAATAAAAATGGCTTAGAATGAAAAAGGCTTGACTTTGTTGAAAATTTATTTTATGTTCACAGCAAATTAACATCATGAATTATGATGTTAAAAATTTAATAAACTGACGTTTGTGTTTTAACAGTATAAACGATGACATTCAAACGTTAATAAACTGGCATTTGGGATTGAAAATTAAACTAACAAAAACAGTTTATGCTTATTTATGTGTACAGTCATATATCACATAAACTATTAATGTCCTTCCCCTATCGTGTTTAGCTGTAGGCACCTTGTAAAGTCAAGTATATAAGTATACATATACATATACATACAAAACCACCTAGCTATTGTATAATATGCTTGCATATTTTCTCAAATTGCTTCTCGATACTAAGTCAATTTAATTAAGATAAGCGCTTAACGTTAAAACCAACTTCAACCCTATAGATCAAGATAAAGTAAATATGTTTTATTCATCCTCCCCCCTTAAGAAAAAGTCATTTCACCTAGCAAATCTTCTAACGGCGATCTTAATAGTTATGTAATTGCATATTTCCATTAATGATTAGCTATACCGATAAACAAACGCTCATATTTTAGTGATATAACAATGTGATAATAGACTACTTACATGTACCTATATTTAGTATACAGAATAGGCGAAAGGCAAATAGAACATTTTTTACAGAAGTATTATTCCTGGAACAAGATACACAACGTAACACTCCGTTTCTCCACATTTCGTAAATTATCCACGGCGCAGCTATTATAGTATCCACATTTATTGAACTGAAAATAGCGTGTACGGTTTATTTCACCTCATTACGTGTCAGCTTGTTTATTTACACTGGTAAATGATGGAAACGATCTGAAACGATCTGTCCTGCGTTAACCACACTATCGGCTGCTTTCTTAGCAGAAGTATCTTCTGCTTCGTTGCTTACGCGCGTCCGCAAGAAAGTATCGTCTGAATGTTTTGCTCGCTCACGTGGAGTCGCGCGTTTAACCAATCAAAGTATTTCACACAAATGACTTGCAACGCCAGTTGATTACGCTTAATGATCACAAACTAGTAGATTTTCTCGCTTTCGTACACATACATAGAAACAATTATATACCCTAAGGTTAACGCTGAATATGTTGAAGAAGAAAAAATGAATGAGTGATTTCAATGTCAACGTATTTGATAAAGCAGACGACAAACAGCAACAAATCAAACGTCAACTTATTGCCCCGCGGCGTGACGTTCGCTTTTCACTTAACCAGACGTTAACCAGACTGACATCTCAACTGCTGTCGATAGTCGTGATATTGTATCCAGAATGAAGTTGTGTATCGAAAACGTTTAAGATTATAGCAATAAACTTAATAAACAGACGGTACTACTTCTATTTATCCACGTAAAGTCAATTAACACAACACACGTGACTTACAATAGTACAGGCCCGACATCCAAACCATACACAAACGTCAACAGTCGAACGCGGAAACAATTTATTGTTTTTTTTTAGTCTCAAACATATGGTTAAACACAGAAACATTTATTTAGATAAATAAATCTAAATATAAGCATATGAATGAGAATGGATTGCCTTTACGTTTATCGAACTCCATACTATGGTGTACGATCAGGGTCATAAGCATCGTGTGCACCGATAAAATATACAGAAGCACCGTTAAAATATATCGGTGCACCGTTAAAAGTGGCGGTACACCGTTATAATATATCAATGCACCGTTATATATTGGAACACCACTATATAATAGCGGTGCTACGTTATATTTTATCGGTCAATCGCTATATTTTAACGATGCACCGCTATATTTGTGTTGATGCATCGTTATATTTTTGTTGATGCGGTACACCGCTATATTTTTGTTGATGCGCCGCAATATTTTTGTTGATGCGGTACACCGCTATATTTTTGTTGATGCGCCGCAATATTTTTGTTGATGCGGTACACCGCTATATTTTTGTTGATGCGCCGCAATATTTTTGTTGATGCGGTACACCGCTATATTTTTGTTGATGCGGCGCAATATTTTTGTTGATGCGGTACATCGCTATATTTTTGTTGATGCGCCGCAATATTTTTGTTGATGCGGTACACCGCTATATTTTTGTTGATGCGCCGCAATATTTTTGTTGATGCGGTACATCGCTATATTTTTGTTGATGCATCGCTATATTTTTGTTGATGCACCCATATATTTTAAAGGTGGGTCGATGGTTTATTAATGGTGCGCCGTTACTTATTTATCGGTCCACCGTTATTTAATAGCGGTGTACTGTTAAATAAAACATATCGGTCCACCTATTGTCACAACGCTGTACTAGGGTTTTTAAACAAAAATATCGGCCCACCGTCATAATAGCGATGCACCGGTACTGGTGCTTTTGACTCTGGTCGTACACCATACCATTCCGCTTAATACACTGGAAAACTGCCGAGATATTGTAAGATAGCGTCTGTATAACATTCAGTATTCCTATTCAAACACACGTAAGCCGATTGTTTGCAGGAACGCAGGGATCATCAAAAATCAAGTTGAACATAAACATTAAAACTACGTCTGCAAACAAATGGACAAGTGTACGCGGCTCTCTAACCATGATGTATGTGACCCGATTAGTTGGTAATTTTGCGTTTATACAGTCGATGTTAACAATAAAGTAAATAATTTCAACGTTTTTGTCGTTTTTATTATGTATATTCAGTGACAAAAGTAAGTGTGCACTGAGATTTTTTTTTTTTTGTTAAAGTAGTTGTAAAAAAATTCACAATAAAAATGGCACGTGTTTTATCAAAATGTTCGTCATTCTGTTGCCAGTGACATGCTGTCATTTGTTTTAAGTATTTGCACCCGTGTGCTCATATATAATTATGTAAAAGAAGTATACCAGTACTATATATAGAAAAGTAAATATTTGAACTTTAATAATGCACGCTTTTTTTCCTGAGTATGTTTTATATAGTTTTAATATTTATACTTCAAGGCCCTTATTATTATTATTATTATTGTTGTTATTATTATTATTATTATTATTATTATTATTATTATTATTATTGTTGTTGTTATTATCGAAATACAACCGACGCACAGGCTATATGAATTCATCCGGATTACGTTTTATATGGGGTAAATTAGTCTATCCCAGAACCTGATATCTCCCAATTGGGAGAGCTGGGTTCGCTCTACAGACTAGCGGTAAATGCAAGCAAGAGGTTATGTGTTCGATCCAGGTCAGCATCTACAAATGCCTCAAAATGGAATCACAGGCGCTGCTTCGCTAAGTTTTCATCATCTGAATGTCAAGTTTGATAAAATTGGAATTCTGTTAACTTTTCTCATACTTTTGAGCTTGAACATCCACATTAGCGCTAAATTCACCAATCTGCTCTTTTCTGAAAGATTACCTTGGTGTGACCAGAATCAGCTGCCATCAGTTCGGGTATCGATCAAACAAACTCGAGACTCCATGCAACTTATACACCTCTACCTGCATAGAATAAGAAAACGGTTAATTCAAAAATATTTTTAATGGGGTTTAATGAACACATTTCAGGTTATATATGGCATATTCAGTTTTCATTGGCGGAGGAAGATCTCAGAATGAAGCTGAATAGAACCACCGTCATTCAGCAAGTAACTGCCAAACACTCATAAAGTTTTTGGATCGAGCGAGACTCGAACCTACGACGTTAGCAGTGAGCGGCGATTTAGACCACACGGCCACGGAGGGACCCTCATAGCCAATACTGCCTTATAAGTATGGCTGGACACCGGTATTTGACGCAGGAGTCAGACACATTGACTAATACCACATGAGACGATAAAACACATTTAGCATGCTCGTGGTGGTGTCCTGCGTAACTGCAGCGGATATGTTTTAGACTGTGCCGTTCAAACAAGAGATTATAACAGATCTCCATCCACTTTCATCGTTTAAATAATAATCAATTAGCCGGATAAACAACGTTTAATTCGTCTTGACATGCCTGCCTTAAAACAAGGAAACGCCGACAAACAATGAAAGATGTGAATTCTAAACTGCGGTATCACCAAGAAACAGTGCTATGCACATACGTTGGTATGAGTGCAGTCAATGGATTTGATGAGTGGTCCATTAGCCGGTCTCTTCTTTTGACTTGAAGTGGTCGAAGAGTCGCAATCAGAAATTGCTTTACAAATATTTACAAAGTTGAGAATCAAAGATTTCCGTTCTCTGTTCTTTCTCCAACACACAAGTGTTGGACCTAATTGAAAACGTAAAACCAAGCTCAACCGAGGTGAGTCATTTTTAAATGATGAATACAAATAGTTTTTTAATTATTTAGAATTTTACGGCGTATCAACACCAATTCGTTGTATGGTACCAACAAGAAACAGTACTCGGTCATTATATGCGGACAAGCGAACTAACAATCAAAATGACAACAACAACAACAACAACAACAACAACAACAACAACAACAACAACAACAACAACAACAACAACAACAACAACAACAACAACAACAACAACAACAACAACAACAACAACAACAACAACAACAACAACAACAACAACAACAACAACAACAACAACAACAACAACAACTCCATAAAAGCAGCAACTCCGTCAATATGCTGAACGAACCTGTTTATTGATTTTTTGAATGTGGTTTAACGCCATTTGCAACACATTTCAGGTTATATATGGCATATCCAGTTTTCTCACATACAGTTTTTGGAGCGAGCGGGACTCGAACATACGACCTTAGCGATGAGAGGTAAGTGATCTTGAGACGATGCTTTAAACCGATGGGCCAGGGACACCCTAACCCCCTTTTACTAGTACTTAATTTATCAGTGCTTGCAAACTTCATGCACCATACAAGTCGTATCGTTCTGGACTTACACAGTGATGGCTCACAATAGTAAGCCTGCCGAAATGTTTAAATGGACAAGGGTTCCTACACCAAAATCGACATCACTGGTTATCATTTGACCCGGAAACCACGCGGGATGCTTAACTTTGATAATGCATGTACGAATAATAGGATAGGAGAAGTGGCGCCACATGACATTGGATATTTTTAGTCATTTTGTTTTATTTTTTTTAATACCGTGCCTATAGTCGTCACTTTATTACAGCTAAATGCACGCGATTGTTTTCGTCCTTCGTTCATGACTCATTTGCAAAACGTTTTTTTTTTCAAACGATTTAGATAATCGGCTGGGTGCAGGTGCACTTATTTTATGCATACTGCATCATTTATAAAAAAATGAATTATACTCGGGAATTTAGTTGCTTTAATATTTAAATTTTCATAATTTCCGACCTATGGAATAACGACTTTACGAATGTAATATACACACCAATTACCGACATAATTCGACAAAAGAGAAGCTATAGACTGTCACCACACGTTAGACAACATATCCGATTTTATTCGCCTAATCGCTTCCAATGACATATTCAGATATATATCTTTAAATCATTTCTCTACATGGGTCCCATTTAGCCTATTAAAATGAACGTTATTTCGGTGACGACAAGCTACAATTAATAGGTATTTTGAAAAATGACAAGAAATAACAAAGACGTCCACTGGCCAAACTGGATCACATTACCTAAGTCTTGGTAGGATTGTCTTTCTGTCGGGTACCCAGCAGAGAATTTAGACGTAAATTATGCCATATTCTGACAGACCTGTTACAAGGCCAGGGTATCGGGTGTACACACTGACATGCAAAACAAAATCTAATATCCATAGAATATATTAATAAAACCACATGCAACTAGCATTTACTACAATAAACTACTAGTATGCTTAACACCTTTAAACAACACAGAATATACGTATTATATCAAATCAATGATAATCCAAGACACAAAATTTAATGTCTTACCTTGTTTTTTCAATTTTATATTTGTTTTAATTGCGGTCGACACATACATGAACCGATAAAACAGACAACAGATATGGGATAAAAATAATTCAATATTCACAAACGTGGGTTTTTTAAGGCGTGAAGTATAAGATTATGTACGATTGTTGTTGTTGTTGTTGTTGTATGGTGTTTAGCGTCGCTTTCAACAACTGTTCAGTTGTCCAGAAAGTATCCTGCGCGCTGCCATACTGGAGTATCATGCCGCAGACACAAGGTATGCTACTCCACCCAGTCACATTATACTGACTCCGGGCCGACCAGACCTAAAATGCTGAACGCTTAGCGAAGAAGCTTCTTGTACCATTTTTTCGAGTCTTTGATATGACCCGGCCGAGGAACGAACCCATGACCTGCCACATGCGAGTCATATACTCTACCACTAGATCACCGCTGCGGTATATGTGCAATTGAAAATGTTACATAGATTTGATGTTATACAATCATGCAGCACCACCATAACTGTGTTAAAACCGAGCCCGTCAACTAAAGGGGAACCGTGGCAATGTTGAATTCGTTTTTATCGCCATTAAGTTTACTCATAACAAGTTATATATGACATATCCAGTTTAATTTGAGGAAGGAGACTTCCGAATGAATGCCAGTGGAACCACCGCCCTTCAGAAAGCAACTGGTAAACTTTTCACCTAAAGTAATGAAACCGGGCAAGATTCGAACCTCGGCGGTGAGAGGTCAAGTAGTGTTTGGACAAAAACGCCTTAAACCACTCAGCAACGGAGAACCATTGACTTCATTTTGGCACGTGCTCACACATCAGTTCATTGTTTACACATATGCACGTTATTTAGCTCTCACCACTGGGGTCGTTGGTTCGAGTATAACCAAATTGAAACATTCATAACCGAGCATTACTATCTAAAATCTCAACAGTTTAATTGTTTTTATAAAACTAGTGGTGTTGCGCTAGATTTGAACATATTAGTTAATATAAAAAGTATTATAGCCTTGGATTTTTTTTCTATTACAATGATAAAAATATGAAGTTACTATACAATTTACTTTTTTTTCGATGACTGCACTACAAACTCATGAATAAAATGCCTTCACAACCAATTACGGGAGTTTCCAAAAATGAAAATGCTCTGCAATATAAACTTGGGTAGTTAAACAATTCCCCTTAAGTCTGTCTGTGTGTGTGGCTGTGTGTGCGGTTGTGTGTCTGTGTGTGTGCGTGCGTGCGTGCGTGCGTGCGTGCGTGCGTGCCAGCCTGCCTGCCTGCCTGCCTGCCTGCCTGCCTGCCTGCCTGTCCTGTCTGTCTGTCTGTCTATCTGTCTGTCTGTCTGTCTGTCTGTCTGTCTGTCTGTCTGTCTGTCTGTATGTCTGTCTGTCTGTCTGTCTGTCTGTCTGTCTGGTGCATGGGTTTACCATGTTATGTTAATACACGAAAGTGGTGCATGGGTTTGCCATGTTATGTTAATATACGAAAGCATGGAGCGAATGTGAGTTTTTTGCCTTTTAGTTGGATAGATGCTTTTGTCATGTAATTCTATTAGACATAATGTGTATAGTGTTAAGTGTTATAAGCTGTCGTTAGTTTTTATACTGCACTGTGTTTGTCTCACATAGCTCCGTTGTGTGTATTGTCAGTGTTGTTGAATTTTTTTGTTGCATTCAATATTTAATTCTTCGTATTATGACAAGTTCAATTTATCATGCTTTCTTTTTATTGAAAAAATGTGTGTCTTTGAACCAACAGGCAATCATCACCTGTGTCAATACTTGCGAGTCTGCGTATCACCAGGCAACCCCTGTGTTTACAAGTAGCAACCGGACTACCTCTGTAGAGTTTCTAGGGTTACCTCAGATGTATGTGTGCCATCTCGTGTCTCGAACTATTTTTGTGATACCGATAATCAAGCGGACACAGCACTTATGGACTAATTATGTGTTACCCTGGCCCCCAGAGCAGGACATAGCGGAGGGAAGCGAGGTTACAGTGCCAGGCTCTTGCCGAGCATTGCCGAAGGGAGAGCGAGAGTTTTACTTCGCGCTAAAATAGCCGGGATTATAGCAGTGCGCCCTTTCTTTAACTGGCCATGTCATATAATTACTGTCTGAAGTTACTTGCGATTTACCTGCCCTTGAATTGTCTAAATTTACTGATTTGATCTTGCATACGCGGTAGTACTATCATTTTTAACGGATATTAACCAAACTTACACAGTAGTTATATAACCATAAGCGGTCCATTAAAGGAGGCTTGTGGCAGGGCTTTAACCAACATAATGTTCCTGCAGCGCAGGGCCTGGGTCTATACAGAGAAAGGTTAAAGTCCCCGCTACGACCGTGTCTGGGGAGGGTAAGGGTTGCACTTGACTGGCGCGTTATGATATCATTAACAAATAACTGATAATTATATTATAATTATTTAGTTTGTGCGACGTATGTCTGTTTTGTGACGTTTGCTAAAACAATAAAACTATTTGCGGGAAAGTAAATTTACATTTAAGCATCGGAATGGTGTGCACCATCAACGAGAAATAATTCCGAAAAATGGCGCACTTGGCCGAGAATGATTTGTTAGCCAGTCGGACCAATTGGAACACCGCTCGGCCATTTTCCTCTATGTGCGAAATAACGTACATAGGCGAAAATGGCCGAGCGAAGTTCCGATTGTCAGTCGGCGACAGGGTATCGGTGTGAAAAAATAAACACTCAGACGCAATCGGACTTTGTGGTGAAGTCAATTATTCGAATGAGTGACGAAATTGGCAAAGTATGCAGACGGTCAAACTTTTACTATCATTTTATCGATAAAACGATCACTTTAACGATTGTCTGCAGACATTGAAAGATCATACCCATTGAGCAGGAGACAAACTACGATTTATACGTCCGTTAACATCATTCAAATAAGTACAAAACTTTTCGAAAACAGCTCACTGGAATCTTTACAGAAGCTCTAAACTCCAGCACTAGATATTTTATCACTATACCAATATTGATAATCAGAAATTCACACAGAAATGAAACTAAAGCCGGCAATTACCAATTATTTATGGCGTATTTTATTCTCCTCAATGAATCTGTAAGTCAATAAAACTATGCATTATCAGTATGCACGATTTCACTACATGACGATCATGAGCCAATGTACACGCGAAACGTCCATTATATCCAAAACTACTTTACAGCAGTTCATTTCGATTAACGAATTCTCCGTAATCGAGAGTAATTCAGTTTTCTTATTTATCAATGTATCTGATCGGGAATCCCGGTTCAGAATTAAGTTATTACTTTGATGAAAAATGTTACGCAATTTTCTCATATTGCATGATCAATAATTTTTTATGAAATTTCAAGATACGAGGTTGCGTATTTTGCTCAAAACTCTTTATTTTCTTAGATAAGAATACCAAGTTTCATTAATTTCCTCTGAGAGTTCAATGTATACAAGTTAACAGCTTGAGTAATTCTTCATAAATTATAGGTCACGCACGCATTTTTTATGTTTCAAGGCAATGCATTTTCCTGACATTTCATGACCATGCATTCTCCTAATATCTAGCGGTCATAAATTTTCCTGATATTTCATGGTCATGCATTCTCCTATTATTTCACGGTCATGTGTTTTCTTGATATTTCAAGTACACACACTGTTCTGTTATTCTGTCATTGCTATTATTTTTCAAGGACTTGTAATTTTTCTGTAATTCCATGATCATGCACTATCCTGATATGTCAATGAGTCCATGCATTCCTTTGATAGTTCAAGGACATGCAATTTTCTGATATCATAAGGCCAATCAAATGTATGATATTTCAAGGTTTTTCAATTTTCTGATAGTCTTCTTCTTCTTTTTCTTTATCTTTATTTCCTTCTCTTGGGAGATTAATTATTTTTTTTAGGAACATATATTTTATTGCGAATTGAACATAGTACATCATCATACATTATACAATATACAATCACTACATACGTAAAGTCATTTAACATCAACAGTTGAATTCTTACCGTAACAGTACTATAGTATATAAACTATAATTCAGAGTATGTAACAAAATATTTGACAATGGTCAATAAATGAAATGAGGATGAACACTTTGCTTATTAGTTAACCCTCTTTTTCTAATGTCAAATGCTTTTTAATTATTATAATATCGTTTTATTATGTGAATTGAATAACTCTAAAAACTTCTACACAGAAGGTCTTTGATCCCAATAGTTTTTTTTTTTTTTTTCAAATATTTTCGTCAATTGTTAACACAGTGACATATACAAAAGAAGTGAAACTCATCTTCTATATCACTTAAATTGCAACATAAGCAATTTATTTAATTTCTTTGGAATTTTATTTCCCTCGCACCGTCCAGTTTGCATTCTAAGTTGATGAACCGATAGTCTCAGTCTAGTATAAACTAATCTAAGTGGATGAGCAGATAGTCTCAATCTAGTATAAACTAATCTAAGTGGATGAATGTATAGTCTCAATCTAGTATAAACCTATCTCTAGTGGATGAACCGATAGTCTCAATCTAGTATAAACTAATCTACGTGGATGAACATATTATAGTCTCAGTCTAGTATAAACTAATCTGAGTGGATGAACCGATAGTCTCAATCTAATATAAACCTATCTCTAGTGGATGAACCGATAGTCTCAATCTAGTATAAACTTATCTAAGTGTATGAACACATAGTCTCAATCTAGTATAAACTAATCTAAGTGGATGAACATATTATAGTCTCAGTCTAGTATAAACTAATCTGAGTGGATGAACCGATAGTCTCAATCTAATATAAACCTATCTCTAGTGAATGAACCGATAGTCTCAATCTAGTATAAACTAATCTAAGTGGATGAACATATTATAGTCTCAGTCTAGTATAAACTAATCTGAGTGGATGAACCGATAGTCTCAATCTAGTATAAACTAATCTAAGTGGATGAACATATTATAGTCTCAGTCTAGTATAAACTAATCTGAGTGGATGAACCGATAGTCTCAATCTAATATAAACCTATCTCTAATGGATAAACCGATAGTCTCAATCTAGTATAAATTAATTTAGGTGGATGAACAGAAAGTCTCAATCTAGTATAAACTAATCTAAGTGATGAGCAGATAGTCTCAATCTAGTATAAACTAATCTAAGTGAATGAACATATTATAGTCTCAGTCTAGTATAAACTAATCTAAGTGGATGAACATATAGTCTCAGTCTAGTATAAACCAATCTTATAGGATAAACAGATAGTCTCAGTCTAGTATAAACTAATCTAAATGTATGAACATATAGTCTCAATCTAGTATAAACTTATCTCTAGTGGATGAACCGATAGTCTCAATCTAGTATTAACTAATCTAAGTGGATGAACCGATAGTCTCAATCTAGTATTAACTAATCTAAGTGGATGAACATATAGTCTCAATCTAGTATTAACTAATCTAAGTGGATGAACATATAGTCTCAATCTAGTATTAACTAATCTAAGTGGATGAACATATAGTCTCAGTCTAGTATAAACTAATCAAAGTGTATGAACATATAGTCTCAATCTAGTATTAACTGATCTCTAGTGGATAAACATATAGTCTCAGTCTAGTATAAACTAATCTAAGTGGATGAACCGATAGTCTCAGTCTAGTATTAACTTATCTAAGTGGATGAACATAAAGTCTCAATCTAGTATAAACTTATCTAAATGGATGAACATAAAGTCTCAGTCTAGTATTAACTAATCTAAGTGGATGAACATATAGTCTCAGTCTAGTATAAACTAATCTAAGTGGATAAACCGATAGTCTCAATCTAGTATCAACTAATCTAAGTTGATGAATATATATTCTCAGTCTAGTATAAACTAATCTAAGTGTATGAACATATAGTCTCAATCTAGTATAAACTAATCTAAGTGGATGAACATATAGTCTCAGTCTAGTATAAACTAATCTAAGTGTGTGAACATATAGTCTCAATCTAGTATTAACTAATCTCTAGTGGATGAACCGATAGTCTCAATCTAGTACAAACTAATCTAAGTGGATGATCCGATAGTCTCAGTTTAGTATTAACTAATCTAAGTGGATGAACATATAATCTCAGTCTAGTATAAACTAATCTAAGTGGATGAACATATAGTCTCAGTCTAGTATTAACTAATCTACGTGGATGAACATATAGTCTCAGTCTAGTATAAACTAATCTAAGTGGATGAATATAATGTCTTAAGCTAGTATAAACTAATCTAAGTGGATGAACATATAGTCTCAATCTAGTTTAAACTAATCTAAGTGGATGAACCGATATTCTCAGTCTAGTATCAAATAATTTAAGTGGGTGAACATATAGTCTCAGTGTAGTATAAACTAATCTAAGTGGATGAACCGATAGTCCAAGTCTAGTATAAACTAATATAAGTGGATGAACCGATAGTCTCAGTCTAGTATAAATTAATCTAAGTGGATGAACCGATAGTCTCAGTCTAGTATAAACTAATTTAAGTGGATGAATGTATAGTGTCAATCTAGTATAAACAAATCTAAGTGGATGAACCGATAGTCTCAATCTAGTATAAACTAATCTAAGTGGATGAACCGATAGTCTCAATCTAGTATAAACTAATATAAGTGGATGAACCGATAGTCTCAGTCTAGTATAAACTAATCTAAGTGGATGAATATATAGTCTCAATCTAGTATAAACTAATCTAAGTGGATGAACCGATAGTCTCAATCTAGTATAAACTAATCTAAGTGGATGAACCGATAGTCTCAGTCTAGTATAAACTTATCTCTAGTGGATGAACCGATAGTCTCAATCTAGTATAAACTATTCTAAGTGGATGAGCAGATAGTCTCAGTCTAGTATAAATTAATCTAAGTGGATGAACCGATAGTCTCAATCTAATATAAACTTATCTCTAGTGGATTAACCGATAGTCTCAATCTAGTATAAACTAATCTCAGTGGATGAGCAGATAGTCTCAATCTAGTATAAACTGATCTAAGTGGATTAACCGATAGTCTCAATCTAGTATAAACTAATCTAAGTGGATGAACCGATAGTCTCAATCTAGTATAAACTAATCTAAGTGGATGAATATATAGTCTCAATCTAGTATAAACTAATCTAAGTGGATGAACCGAAAGTCTCAATCTAGTATAAACTAATCTAAGTGGATGAACCGATAGTCTCAGTCTAGTATAAACTAATCTAAGTGGATGAATATATAGTCTCAATCTAATATAAACTAATCTAAGTGGATGAACAGATAGTCTCAGTCTAGTATAAACTAATCTAAGTGGATGAATATATAGTCTCAATCTAATATAAACCTATCTCTAGTGGAATAACCGATAGTCTCAATCTAGTATAAACTAATATAAGACGACAGGGCAACATATCCTGGTCATTCTTATACTTGATTTTTTCATACGTTTATAATTTTCGAGACTTCTTTATACTGAACATAACCACTGCTGAATGAATATATCATCAATTGTTTGTTTTTTCAAAACAGTAGGAATTTACAAAACGATTATTCTGAAATGCGTTAGTGAACCCATACTCATTCAACATGGTTTTGATACCCAGAGGCCAAGCAAATGTATGATATTTCAAGTTTATGCAACTTTCTGATAGTGCAAGGCCAGGTAAATGTATGATATTTCAAGCTTAAGCAACTGTCTGATAGTGCAAGGCCAAGCCAAGAAAATGTATGATATTTCAAGCTTATGCAATTTTCCGATAGTGCAAGACCAATCAAATGTATGATATTTCAAGCTTATGCAACTTTCTGATAGTGCAAGGCCAAGCAAATGTACGATACTTCCAGGTTTTACAATTTTCTGATAGTGCAAGGCCAAGCAAATGTATGATATTTCAAGCTAATGCAATTTTCTGATAGTGCAAGGCCAAGCAAATGTATGATATTTCAAGGTTTTGCAATTTTCTGATAGAATAAGGCCAAGCAAATGTATGATATTTCAAGGTTTTACAATTTTCTGATAGAATAAGGCCAAGCAAATGTATGATACTTCAAGGTTTTACAATTTTCTGATAGTGCAAGGCCAAGCAAATGTATGATATTTCAAGGTTTTGCAATTTTCTGATAGTGCAAGGCCAAGCAAATGTATGATATTTTAAGGTTTTACAGTTTTCTGATAGTGCAAGGCCAAGCAAATGTATGATATTTCAAGGTTTTACAATTTTCTGATATAATAAGGCCAAGCAAATGTATGATATTTCAAGGTTTTGCAATTTTCTGATAGTGCAAGGCCAAGCAAATGTATGATATTTCAATGTTTTACAATTTTCTGATAGTGCAAGGCCAAGCAAATGTATGATATTTCAAGCTTATGAAATTTTCTGATAGTGCAAGGCCAAGCAAATGTATGATATTTCAAGCTTATGCATTTTTCTGATAGTGCAAGGCCAAGAAAATGTATGATATTTCAAGCTAATGCAATTTTCTGATAGTGCAAGGCCAAGCAAATGTATGATATTTCCAGGTTTTACAATTTTCCTGATAGTGCAAGGCCAAGCAAATGTATGATATTTCAAGGTTTTACAATTTTCTGATAGTGCAAGGCCAAGAAAATGTATGATATTTCAAGGTTTTACAATTTTCTGATAGTGCAAGACCAAGCAAATGTATGATATTTCAAGCTTATGCAATTTTCTGATAGTGCAAGGCCAAGAAAATGTATGATATTTCAAGCTTATGCAAATTTCTGATAGTGCAAGGCCAAGCAAATGTATGATATTTCCAGGTTTTACAATTTTCTGATAGTGCAAGGCCAAGCAAATGTATGATATTTCAAGCTTATGCAATTTTCTGATAGTGCAAGGCCAAGAAAATGTATGATATTTCAAGGTTTTGCAATTTTCTGATAGTGCAAGGCCAAGCAAATGTATGATATTTCAAGCTTATGAATTTTTCTGATAGTGCAAGGCCAAGCAAATGTATGCTATTTCAAGCTTATGCAATTTTCTGATAGTGCAAGGCCAAGAAAATGTATGATATTTCAAGCTTATGCAATTTTCTGATACTGCAAGGCCATGCAAATGTATGATATTTCAAGCTTATGCAATTTTCTGATAGTGCAAGGCCAAGCAAATGTATGATATTTCAAGCTTATGCAATTTTCTGATAGTGCAAGGCCAAGCAAATGTATGATATTTCAAGCTTATGAAATTTTCTGATAGTGCAAGGCCAAGCAAATGTATGATATTTCAAGCTGATGCAATTTTCTGATAGTGCAAGGCCAAGCAAATATATGATATTTCAAGCTGATGAAATTTTCTGATAGTGCAAGGCCAAGCAAATGTATGATATTTCCAGGTTTTACAATTTTCTGATAGTGCAAGGCCAAGCAAATGTATGATATTTCAAGCTTATGCAATTTTCTGATAGTGCAAGGCCAAGCAAATGTATGATATTTCAAAGTTTTGCAATTTTCTGATAGTGTAAGGCCAAGAAAATGTATGATTTTCAAGGTTATACAATTTTCTGATAGTGCAAGGCCAAGCAAATGTATGATATTTCAAGGTTTTGCAATTTTCTGATAGTGCAAGGCAAAGAAAATGTATGATATTTCCAGGGTTTGCAATTTTTTGATAGTGCAATTCCGAGCAAATATTTGATAGTTTAAGCTTATGCAACTTTCTGATAGTGCAAGGCCAAGCAAATGTACGATATTTCCAGGTTTTACAATTTTCTGATAGTGCAAGGCCAAGCAAATGTATGATATTTCAAGCTCATGCAATTTTCTAATATTGCAAGGCCAAGCAAATGTATGATATTTCAAGCTTATGCAATTTTCTGATAGTGCAAGGCCAAGCAAATGTATGATATTTTAAGGTTATGCAATTTTCTAATATTGCAAGGCCAAACGAATGTATGATATTTCAAGGTTTTGCAATTTAATTTCTGATAGTGCAAGGCCAAGCAAATATATGATATTTTAAGGTTATGCAATTTTCTGATAGTGCAAGGGCAAGCAAATGTATAATATTTCAAGCTTATGCAATTTTCCAATATTGCAAAGCCAAACGAATGTATGATATTTCAAGGTTTTGCAATTTAATTTCTGATAGTGCAAGGCCAAGCAAATGTATGATATTTCAAGCTTATGCAATTTTCTAATATTGCATGGCCAAACGAATGTATGCTATTTCAAGGTTTTGCAATTTTAATTTGATGTCACCATCGTGTAGATATTACATTTCAGAAATAGTATGTGCCCCTTTAAAGCGGCATAACAAGTACCTAAAGATGTTTATTTTATAAACAAATAAACAATATATTTTATGAATGACAAATATTTTCGTGAGTTTTCAAGTTGTGGATTTATAACAGCCGATACCTTTCTTAACGTGAAGAAATTGTGTTTTAAATCACTGATTCTTATATGCAATCGGCAGGCAATTCATTCATGTATTAAAGGGAATACATCAGATTATTTTTTTTAAAATTATAAAATTGGCTAAAAACATTTTTTTTCCAGTATATCATGCCTACATATACTCCCTGACCCTGTATTGCCAAAAATATATCCATTTAAACATGTCTTTACTTGGGCTACACGTCTAGGTAAGACTAAAATATATTTCCCACTTAAAATGGCAATATATTTTGTGACATATTAAATGAGTCACGTGATTTTATTTTGGTTTCAATTTGATCACATAGTAAACTTGTTTCATCTTAGAAACAGTCAGAACGACGATGTAAAGGTCGTCGAACAGTATTTTAAGTGCTGTCTATTTTTAGAATGGAAATTTCGTTTCAAGTTTACCACTCCAATTTACATATCGAATTTATCACGTATTGATGGATTTGGCATTCTAAACTATTTAGTTTATATTTATTAATGATAATGAGATGATTTTATCCATTTTGATATTTGTTTTATTTATTAAGACATTTATAGTGTTTTTATTATGAAACATTCCCTTTAAAGGGAACATCAATGATGTACGTCAGGGAAAAGTCAAAGTATTTTATCATCTTTAGCGTTTCTTCCGATGATAAGTCGTGATGGAGAACGCCTGCAGAATAAACCGAAACGTGTGATAACATTTTATTTATATCACAACATTGTTGTAACCTGCAAAAATTTAATTTCCTGTTGGTGCGTCGTTTACGGCATATTCGGTTCAAAACAACGCATATTGTGTACAGGCTACACCAAATTATGGGTAAGCAACGTAGTTTTGCAATTAGCTCCGAGTTTAAGCATGTTTATTGTCGGCCATAATCGTTTTAGATTTGTGAAACTTTCGACCTCTTAGGAAATGTAGAAACCCAAATTGAAAATGGCGGTTTTATCAGTCTGGCGGTATGTCGGCAGATGTGAAGATAGAATATAATAGGTATATATGTCTATCACAATTGCAGCTTAAACTTCCGTCGCACAGCTTTTGCTTATCATGATTTATTGCACCGTCTTCGTATTGTAATCAATAAATAGTTTTTGGTTTGATAGTGTCAGAGACATACGATATCGGATCCGTCAATGT
This sequence comes from Panopea generosa, assembly GCA_029582155.1. Taxonomy (NCBI): domain Eukaryota; kingdom Metazoa; phylum Mollusca; class Bivalvia; order Adapedonta; family Hiatellidae; genus Panopea; species Panopea generosa. The sequence goes on from CM055903.1 coordinate 39,580,280, forward strand.
CGCTTGTTCGAATTCCACCCGCGTTGTTGTGCTCGAATATAGGACTACCTCGGCGGAGTCCATAGTATGCCGGAAGTCGCTAGGCTTGTTCAAGTCGTGTGTCTGGCATGCACGATATCCGAGTCTATCACACGAGCTCATTAAATTAATAAACATATTATGGAGTTAAATGATATAAGAAATAAGAGTTTGTCGCACCCTCCGTTCATTCGCCCGCCTGTGCGCGCGCGTGCGTGCGTGCGTGCGTGTGTGTGTGTGTGTGTGTGTGTGTGTGTGTCTCTCTCTCTATCCTCTCTCTCTCTCTCTCTCTCTCTCTCTCTCTCTCTCTTTCTCTCTCTCTCTCTCTCTCTCTCTCTCTCTCTCTCTCTCTCTCTCTCTCTCGACGACCGACCGACCGACCGACCGACCGACCGACCGACCGACCGACCGATCATCAGTACAATTCGTTTTAATCCATATTGACACAAATCGATTGTTTAAACTGTATTCAATTAGCATTCGTGATTTTTGGAGGGGAGTATAAGAAAACGGATTCCGCTTCCAGCCTAATTCTCGTTGATACGAAATGCAAATAAATGCAATTTCCCGGTCGTGTCGATTACATTTTTTCAGATGTGCGCATAATCATGTTTTATGGTAATTAATTTCTTTGATGTTAAAAAGGTACATGCTTATGTTTAAGGGTCTCTCTAGGCGATCGACGTCTTTATGAAATATACACGGTATATACAAATATCTTTATTTATTGTTATTATTAATGTTGATTTTATTATCTTGGAATTATACTAATATAATTATATGACTTTTTTGTATTATCATATGTACCTACATTATCGTTACTATTATTATTATTTATAATCTATTATTATCATTATTATTTATTATTATTATTTATAATCTGTTATTATATACTATTATTATTATTATCAATATACTATTTTTCAATTATTATTAACTTTAATAGACATATTTTATGTTTCAAGTTTTCCGTCAATGTCGTTTTATCATAAAACAATTATTGTAGATCATGCGGGAGTCATGTGTATTTTCAATAATGTATTGGCGACCGTATTTCAGTTTTGACGAATCTATAATTATTAACATATTTTTACTATTTATGCTGCCATAGTAACGAGGGTGTAGTTTGTGTCATACATCGACAAGAAAAAATGAGGTGCATTCCCTCGTTGCCCGTTACATACATTGTATATGTCAAATTTTGTAAAAAAAATATATTTCCCGACAAACTGGCGGTTGGTACTCGTTACTATTATGTGCAAGTATCATGCCCAGTCCGGACGATTTGTGGGTTTTCGCTTTTTATATCTATCGCATATTTCGTTATGGGTATATAGTCCCAACCGGTATTGCAGTGTTCACATAATCAAATTACACACCCAGACGAATTTACAACAGAATATAAATGATTCACGTAAACCACAAAGTCAGTATTATCAAAACACATTATTACTACTATAGCTTGATACGATTTACTGCCGCGCATCAAAACACCACAAAAATCGACTTTTACGGGCACGGTTCCAGCGTGTCTGTACGAGGCAGATATTGGAAGCGTGAAGTGGCTCGCATAACATGTTGTAACACGTGATGCCGTTAAAAATGAATAACCATTCAAAGATCAAATCACCATCATTGATCAGTTAACAATAACCTACATCGCCAAGGGGAGCCGATTGATATTTTATTCAAAATTCTACATCAAGAACAGGGTCGTTGTCAACATTGAACATGGGAACAAACATACAACACACACATTAGTACAATGGCGCACAGCGTGGAATCATGTTGTAAATTTAAACTTATCTATTTTACATCGGTTGTGAAACATTTTTTACACTTTAGACAAATCACGTTCGAAATCCTCCTGGAAAGAACTAGTATTAAACATATGTGAATAAAGTGTCATGCTCGTTGGCACCAGTGGCGGATGATCGAACCCACGACCCTGGTAAATTGCTTTACCACTACTAGGCCTAGCAATGTTGTATGGCGGTTTTATTGAGTTATTTTTTAAAAAATCGTTAGTCCTTATTTTACAAGTGAAAGACGTATGGACATACATATATAACGTTTCTGCAAGTGGTATACATTTTATGCGTGTAAACTTTCCAGAAAAACGTACAAGTTAAATGGAAGTCCAATAATAGCCAACATCATCTCTCACTAGTACACACTGCCTGTATGAAATAACTTCTATACGTCTCAGAGACATTTGAAGGATTGGCAGATAAAACAAGAACAGGGTAGGGTAAATGGACAGCGACATTCATTTGAAAAATTCTTCCCTCTCCGGGAAGACCGGTAGTGGTCCTATTTTCACCCGGAGACAACACGTGAATACCTTGAGAGGGAAGTAAGCGAAATAAGCAAGCATTTCCTAACATGCGTTAAACTATAAAATAGATTATCTCCTCTGTTTACTAGTATTTTAAAATTAATTACCTTTGTCGTGTAATGGAAATAGTCGAAACAAACCATCACAACCTCGGCTGTTTATAACACACTCTCGACAAAAATCTGACGTCATGCAAGTGATTCGGGGTTTTCGTGCACAACATGAGTTGCACGAGGATATTGCGATCTTACGGGGCATACTTTGGAGTAGGGGCCATTTCACAAGTGTACCTAAACGTAAATGTTTGGGTGAATAACTTCAGCGTTGATACATCACAAAAATCGTCTCACACTATAACAGCATACAATATTATGCCATCGCAAAATTCATCTCCTACTATGACAGCATGCAATTTATGCCATCGCAAAAATCGCCTCCCACTTTAACAGCATGCAATATTAGGCCATCGCAAAAATCGTCTCCCATCGCAAAAATCACCTCCCACTATAACAGCATGCAATATTAGGCTATCGCAAAAATCGCCTCAAACTATAACAGCATGCGATATTAGGCCATCGTAAAAATCGTCTCACACTATAATAGCATGCAATATTATGCGATCGCAAAAATCGTCAACAGCATGCAATATTATGCCATCGCAAAAACCGCCTCCAACTATAACAGCATGCAATATTAGGCCATCGCAAAAATTGTCTCCCATTAGTCCATCGCAAAAATCGTCTCCCACTATAACAGTATGCAATGATAGACCATCGCAAAATTCGCTTCCCAATTTTACAGCATGCAATATTAGACCATCGCAAAAATCGTCTCCCACTATAACAGCATGCAATATTGGGCCATCGCAAAAATCGCCTCCTACTATAACAGCATGCAATATTAGGCCATCGCAAGTCTTTTTCTGCAATACCAGTATATAGTATTATCATGCTGCAATTTAAGTAGACAGTATTGGTCCATCGCAAAGTCGTCTGCTGCAATTAAAGTAGACACTATTGGTCCATCGCAAAATCGTCTGCTGCAATACCATTGATATACAGTGTTGGGTCCATCGCAAAAGTCATCTACTTCAATACCAGTATACAGTGTTGGTCCATTACAAAATCACCTGCTGCAATACCATAAACGGTATTGGTTCATCGCTATATCGTCTGATGAATACAGTATTGGTCAATCTAAAAAAATCGTCTGCTGCAATACCAGTTCACAGTGTTGGTCCATCGCAAAATTCATCTGCTGCACTACCAGTATACAGTGCAGGGCGCAATACTAGTATACAGTGTTGGGTCATCGCAATATCGTCTAATGTATTCCATATTGGTCAATCTAAAAAAAAATCGTCTGCTGGAATACCGGTATACAGTGTTGGTCCATCACAAAATTCGTCTACTGCACTACCAGTATAGAATGCACGGGCGTGGCTTAGCTGAAAACGATATGTAAGCACAGTTGTAGGAAGGTCTTGGCGTATATTTCTTATGTTTTTAGGGGCCTGGTTATCCTTAATATTAATATTGAATTCACTGTTTTATAACCAAATAAATTGATAATCAATACAATGTTTAAGGTCAGTTCATTCCAAAATATAAGTCCTTGACTTTAATAAAGGGGGAAATGAAGAAGCCTCCTGTCTCATGTTTTCAAGCGACTACTTTTTTTCATACAACAGTGCTATGTGTTACAATGTTTATAGGCTACCCCCTATCCCCTAGAGGTTCGAAATGTATTACATTTTTATGCCAGTGCCATTTTTACTTTTTTGATTTCTCAGAAAAAAGTGTAGGCACGTGCCTACAATGCCTATAGGAAGCTACGCCATTTGCGGTGTTGGTCCATCGCAAAATCGTCTGATGCAATACCAGTATACTTTGTTGGTCTATTGTAAAATCGTCTGATGCAATACCAGTATACAGTGTTGGTCTATTGTAAAATCGTCTGATGCAATACTAGTATACAGTGTTGGTCTATTGTAAAATCGTCTGATGCAATACCAGTATACAGTGTTGGTCTATTGTAAAATCGTCTGATGCAATACTAGTATACAGTGTTGGTCTATCGCAAAACCGTCTGCTGCAATACCAGTATACAGTGTTGGTCTATCGCAAAATCGTCTGCTGCAATACCAGTATACAGTGTTGGTCCATCGCAAAATCATCTGCCGCAATACCAGTATACAGTGTTGATCCATCGCATAACCATCTGCTGCAATACCAGTATACAGTGTTGGTCTATCGCAAAATCGTCTGCTGCAATACCAGTATACAGTGTTGGTCTATCGCAAAATCGTCTGCCGCAATATCAGTATACAGTGTTGGTCCATCGCAAAATCGTCTGCTGCAATACCAGTATAGTGTTGGTCTATCGCAAAATCGTCTGCTGCAATACCAGTATACAGTTTTGGTCCATCGCAAAAAGCATCTGCCGCAAAACCAGTATTGGTTCACCCCAAAAATCCATTGCAAAAAATCTTATGCCACAATGCCATTATACAGTATTGTGCCATCACAAAACGTGTCTGCTGCAATACCAGTTAGTATACAGTGGTGGGCCATCACAAAGATCTTCTGCCACTATACAAGAATACAAAGTATAGCCATTACAAAGACCTTCTGCCACTATACAAGATTACAGAGGTGGGCCATCACAAAGACCTTCTGCCACTATACAAGTATACAGAGGTGGGTCATCACAAAGATCTTCTGCAACTATACAAGAATACAAAGTATAGCCATTACAAAGATCTTCTGCCACTATACAAGAATACAGAGGTGGGCCATCACAAAGACCTTCTGCCACTATACAAGAATACAGAGGTGGGCCATCACAAAGATCTTCTGCCACTATACAAGAATACAGAGGTGGGCCATCACAAAGATCTTCTGCCACTATACAAGAATACAGAGGTGGGCCATCACAAAGACCTTCTGCCACTATACAAGAATACAGAGGTGGGCCATCACAAAGATCTTCTGCCACTATACAAGAATACAGAGGTGGGCCATCACAAAGATCTTCTGCCACTATACAAGAATACAGAGGTGGGCCATCACAAAGACCTTCTGCCACTATACAAGAATACAGAGGTGGGCCATCACAAAGACCTTCTGCCACTATACAAGAATACAGAGGTGGGCCATCACAAAGACCTTCTGCCACTATACAAGAATACAGAGGTGGGCCATCACAAAGATCTTCTGCCACTATACAAGAATACAGAGGTGGGCCTTCACAAAGACCTTCTAACACTATACAAGAATACAGAGGTGGGCCTTCACAAAGACCTTCTAACACTATACAAGAATACAGAGGTGGGCCATCACAAAGGTCTTCTGCCACTATACAAGAATACAGAGGTGGGCCATCACAAAGATCTTCTGCCACTATACAAGAATACAGAAGTGGGCCTTCACAAAGACCTTCTAACACTATACAAGAATACAGAGGTGGGCCATCACAAAGATCTTCTGCCACTATACAAGAATACAGAGGTGGGCCATCACAAAGATCTTCTGCCACTATACAAGAATACAGAGGTGGGCCATCACAAAGATCTTCTGCCACTATACAAGAATACAGAGGTGGGCCTTCACAAAGACCTTCTGCCACTATACAATAATACAGAGGTGGGCCATCACAAAGACCTTCTAACACTATACAAGAATACAGAGGTGGGCCATCACAAAGATCTTCTGCCACTATACAAGAATACAGAGGTGGGCCATCACAAAGACCTTCTGCCACTATACAAGAATACAGAGGTGGGCCATCACAAAGATCTTCTGCCACTATACAAGAATACAGAGGTGGGCCTTCACAAAGACCTTCTGCCACTATACAAGAATACAGAGGTGGGCCTTCACAAAGACCTTCTAACACTATACAAGAATACAGAGGTGGGCCATCACAAAGGTCTTCTGCCACTATACAAGAATACAGAGGTGGGCCATCACAAAGATCTTCTGCCACTATACAAGAATACAGAAGTGGGCCTTCACAAAGACCTTCTAACACTATACAAGAATACAGAGGTGGGCCATCACAAAGATCTTCTGCCACTATACAAGAATACAGAGGTGGGCCATCACAAAGATCTTCTGCTACTATACAAGAATACAGAGGTGGGCCATCACAAAGATCTTCTGCCACTATACAAGAATACAGAGGTGGGCCATCACAAAGATCTTCTGCCACTATACAAGAATACAGAGGTGGGCCATCACAAAGATCTTCTGCCACTATACAAGAATACAGAGGTGGGCCATCACAAAGACCTTCTGCCACTATACAAGAATACAGAGGTGGGCCTTCACAAAGATCTTCTGCCACTATACAAGAATACAGAGGTGGGCCATCACAAAGACCTTCTGCCACTATACAAGAATACAGAGGTGGGCCATCACAAAGATCTTCTGCCACTATACAAGAATACAGAGGTGGGCCACCACAAAGATCTTCTGCCACTATACAAGATTACAGAGGTGGGCCATCACAAAAATCTTCTGCCACTATACAAGAATACAGAGGTGGGCCATCACAAAGATCTTCTGCCACTATACAAGAATACAGAGGTGGGCCATCACAAAGATCTTCTGCCACTATACAAGAATACAGAGGTGGGCCTTCACAAAGACCTTCTAACACTATACAAGAATACAGAGGTGGGCCATCACAAAGATCTTCTGCCACTATACAAGAATACAGAGGTGGGCCATCACAAAGATCTTCTGCCACTATACAAGAATACAGAGGTGGGCCATCACAAAAATCTTCTGCCACTATACAAGAATACAGAGGTGGGCCTTCACAAAGACCTTCTGCCACTATACAAGAATACAGAGGTGGGCCTTCACAAAGACCTTCTGCCACTATACAAGAATACAGAGGTGGGCCATCACAAAGACCTTTTGCCACTATACAAGAATACAGAGGTGGGCCATCACAAAAATCTTCTGCCACTATACAAGAATACAGAGGTGGGCCATCACAAAGATCTTCTGCCACTATACAAGAATACAGAGGTGGGCCTTCACAAAGACCTTCTGCCACTATACAAGAATACAGAGGTGGGCCATCACAAAAATCTTCTGCCACTATACAAGAATACAGAGGTGGGCCATCACAAAGACCTTCTGCCACTATACAAGAATACAGAGGTGGGCCATCACAAAAATCTTCTGCCACTATACAAGAATACAGAGGTGGGCCTTCACAAATACCTTCTGCAACTATACAAGAATACAGAGGTGGGCCTTCACAAAGATCTTCTGCCACTATACAAGAATACAGAGGTGGGCCATCACAAAGACCTTCTGCCACTATACAAGAATACAGAGGTGGGCCATCACAAAGACCTTCTGCCACTATACAAGAATACAGAGGTGGGCCTTCACAAAGATCTTCTTCCACTATACAAGAATACAGAGGTGGGCCATCACAAAGATCTTCTGCCACTATACAAGAATACAGAGGTGGGCCATCACAAAGATCTTCTGCCACTATACAAGAATACAGAGGTGGGCCATCACAAAGATCTTATGCCACTATACAAGAATACAGAGGTGGGCCATCACAAAGATCTTCTGCCACTATACAAGAATACAGAGGTGGGCCATCACAAAGACCTTCTGCCACTATACAAGAATACAGAGGTGGGCCATCACAAAGACCTTCTGCCACTATACAAGAATACAGAGGTGGGCCATCACAAAGACCTTCTGCCACTATACAAGAATACAGAGGTGGGCCATCATAAAGACCTTCTGCCACTATACAAGAATACAGAGGTGGGCCATCATAAAGACCTTCTGCCACTATACAAGAATACAGAGGTGGGCCATCATAAAGATCTTCTGCCACTATACAAGAATACAGAGGTGGGCCTTCACAAAGATCTTCTTCCACTATACAAGAATACAGAGGTGGGCCATCACAAAGATCTTCTGCCACTATACAAGAATACAGAGGTGGGCCTTCACAAAGGTCTTCTTTCACTTTACAAGAATACAGAGGTGGGCCATCACAAAAATCTTCTGCCACTATACAAGAATACAGAGGTGGGCCATCACAAAGGTCTTCTGCCACTATACAAGAATACAGAGGTGGGCCTTCACAAAGATCTTCTGCCACTATACAAGAATACAGAGGTGGGCCATCACAAAGATCTTCTGCCACTATACAAGAATACAGAGGTGGGCCTTCACAAAGGTCTTCTTTCACTTTACAAGAATACAGAGGTGGGCCATCACAAAAATCTTCTGCCACTATACAAGAATACAGAGGTGGGCCATCACAAAGATCTTCTGCCACTATACAAAAATACAGAGGTGGGCCATCACAAAAATCTTCTGCCATTATACAAGAATACAGAGGTGGGCCATCACAAAAATCTTCTGCCGCAATACCAGTATAATGTGTTGGGCCTTCACAAACATCAAAAGTTGTCTGTATTTTTTATGTATTTACATTTATATAAAAGATCTCCACATGAAGAGGATAAATTTAAACTTTTAACTTTATTTATTTTCACATTGTACTCCTAAATTATTCACAAAAGGTAAAATAGAGTCCGAGTTTAATTAGTGGAGCACTTTGATCTCAGAATAACTTTTTTTTTTAATGGAGTTTAACACAATGTTCAACACAATTCAGGTTATATATGACATATCAAGTTTTACTGGTGGGGGAAGACCTCAGACAGAGTCAGACTGAGTAGAACCACCGTCCTTCCACAAGTAACTGGCAAACTTTCTCACATAAAGTTTTTGGAGCGAGCAGGACTCGAACCTACAACCTCAGTGTTTAGAGGTAAGTGATCTTGAAACATTGATTTAGACTACTTGGACACAGAGGACCCTTTTTAAATACTAGTAGGCTTTTGGTCTAGATATGCTGTTATGATACGAAATGAAAAGCTGTAGAAAGTCAAGATGAGTAGCCGAGCCCGATTAGCTAAGTCGTTAGCATGTCTGCTTGTCAATCCAGGGGTCGTGAGTAAGAATCCCTGCTCAGCCAATCTCTCTGATGTTTGATATATGACACTTCTTCTCATAATCATTCATCTCTCATGGCTAATTTAAGTTGGAAAGTGTGCTCCAGTACTTATTAACCTTCCAGGATACCAGGAAACAGTGGTTAGGTTAAATGCTCATCTGTTAGCCCTCGATGGCATAAAAATGACGCTAAATATTCAATCAATCAATCAAGATGAATATTAAAATAACTGCCATTAAACATGAAATTACCCTTTCCACTTATGATAACAAATGAATGAACGAATGAATGGTGTTTTACGGCACGTCGACACATAAATAGGTCATTTTGTGCGCGCAATATGATAACAAATGCTGTAATTAGGAGTCTATGTCAATGCAAATGGGTACAAGGATTAGGCTTTAGTTTAATGTTTGCCAGTTTTAACCAAATACCTCAATAAATGTGCAATTGTACTGGGTGCAATTTCAGCAATGATTCTTGTATCGAAGACATATACATGTATAACAAAATAATACAACAGATTTTATTCTAAATTCCAAGATACATTAAATCTGTTCATTTTAACCCTGTGTCTACTTAAAGAAATCTGTTTTCTTTAACCCTATACAAACATCATGAAATTATTCGATCAGTGCAACCCCCCCTGGTAATTCCAGTTTAAAATACTTGAAAATGTTCACATAAAATTCCTTTATAAACTGGGCATTGCAAATGTTACATAAAAAATTATCTTAATTGTAGATCTTAAATAGTTGCCAGTTTTTTTTTCATTACTTTAAATCTTCAAAGGTATCTCTACTTTCAAATGTTCTTTGTGAAGATACCCTGGTGATGAAAATCAGAAATTAAAGGATTTTCTTGCATTTGGGATGCCTGTTTGTAAATAATGGATGTGTTATTAGCAGGTTTCTTTTATTTTCATGCGGCAGATTCTAATCTACAATGTAAAGATGTGCAACTCTTTTATCATACTTGGTATCATACTTTGGTATTGGAGTGAACAATTATGCCAAGTGTTAGTGTTCTGGTGTACACGGTGTGCTAATTCCTTTTCATATAAATAGTATCTTCATACTAATTAAAACTTATCGACTTTACATTGATTGTGAAACATGCTCTCACAACTGTTACTTTTATGCTCAATGTTTTCCTGCATAAAAAATTGCTTAGCATATGTGGATAAATATTCTTGTCCAAGGACTCAACAGTTCCTGTAGACTTCTGGGTGTTTTAACTGAACCAAGCCCTGCTGATGATTACCTTAATAAGGATTATCACCTCCCTCTTCCCCCAGAGACATTTCTACAGACATAATAACATGTGGGCTCACAGCATTATAGGCTGGGATCTACAGGCCCGTTTCTAGTTTATTCTAACTAATCAAAAGGATTAATAGAAGGAATTGAGTGCTTATTTTTTATTGAAATTAATAAACGACTTATGCATGGTTCTGTCAAGCATCATATAAATTTGGCCGAATTTAATAAATTCAATAATAATTGAGACTGAATGTAAGATTCTTTTTATCACATAACTCAGGAATTGGTACATTTACCATTTATTTTTCAGATAAAAAAAATGCATATAAGTTTTAGTCTGTTACTGTGTGACATAACATCTGAAAATAGTGTTATTTTACTATGACAAATCAACACATTCATAAGTTCAGGCAAGTCCGAAAGCACTTTAGTATTTTACGTATGAGGGGTGAGTTATATGGAAAGCACCAAACAACGACTCAGTAGTGATTTTACATTAGGTTAATATCAAAAATATGTCATGGGTTTAATACACTCGTGCACTCTAAGTTATGTAATAAATGAACCTAACATGATTTGTAACTCATATCATGACTGGTGGAACTCCTTACTAATGTATGTTTCATCAACAGTTTTAAGTATAAACACAGTGACAGGAGGACTTAAAACTGATGTTGTATGTTTAGCATCTCCAGTTTTCAGTAATACTGCAATGATAGTATTCCAAGCGCTGCCACACAGGAGTTTCATGCCACAGACACATTATACTGACACCAGGTCGACCAGACCTAGAACTATCCTCAAAATGCTGAGTGCCAAGCAAGCTTCTAGTACAATTTTTCAAATAAACAAGGAGGAGAACAAAGCAGTTTATATACTATGGGACTTAAGTCAGATACAGTATAAATTATGTATGTAAATGAAATAAAAAGCTTAGAAGCCATAATAACTAAAGTTATTGGTCAGAAACCTTTTTCTATATTCAACCAATCCCAAACTTCATTTTTAATGTTACAAATCTTTCCACACAATTTTATCACAGTATCTTACAGGCATTTATGTTATTGAGTGGAAGATATTTTTCTATTTTCAGTACATGTAACACTGACTTTCACCAGATTTACCTCAAAGCTATTTGTCTATTTTTAGTAACAGTGACCTTGACATTCACTGGATTTACCTCAAGCCAATCCCAGGCTTCAATTCCTTGTTGGAAATCTATACAAAAATATTTCATCAAAATATCTTAAGAAAACTAATGTTATTGAGCAGAAATCATTTTTCTATTTTTAATAATGGTGACCTTGACTCTCACCTTAATTTACCACAATCCCATCCCAAGCTTCCATTTCTTGTAACTACGAATCTATACGTTAAATGTCATCAAATTATCTTACAGGAAAACTAATGTCCTAGAGCCTATGCCATTTTTCTATTTCTAGTAACAGTGACCTTGACTTTCAACTGATTTTCCATATTCCAATCCCAAGCTTCCTGTTCTTGTTAGGAATCTATATGTAAAATGTCATAAAATTATCTTTAAACAAGAAATGTCACTGTAAAGTGTCACATGAACCCCCCCCCCCCCACACACACAAATGGTCTGTGAAAAATAACAATATAATTATGATAAAAAATGTAGTAATGTATCCATGAATATCAAGAGTAATGGACTGATGCTTCAGACCAGACATGCAATTTCATGTTTCCTTTTCCATTAAAGCATGACCTTGACCTTTGTGTAACCTTGACCATTGACATCCTAATTACAATGGTTTGGGTATTTCAACAGTAATGCAGGTGAAACATTATCATAACATGCTGATCACTTGTGTTAAGCTATTTTAAAATCCCTAAATGTAAGTTACAGATCAGTTGTTGATTAAATTAATAAATTGAGCCAAGTGTTTTTGAAATCCATCCATGTATGATAAAGTTTAAGGACAGACTTGAAATCTTAAACAGATTCAAAGTGTTGTCAAACATACTCAAAGTGTGACCTTGACCTTTGAGGTATGGGGTTTAGGTCTTACTTATGACACGTCATCATGATAAATTGAGCCAAGTTAAAGACAAAGTCACAGACCAGACATGCAATATCAAACAAATTGAAAGTGTGACCTTGACCTTTGAGGAAAGGTTCTGGGTCTTACATGCGACACTTAATTATGTCATGTTGATCAACTGAGCCAAGTGTTTTTAAAATTTATCCATAGTTGACAAAGTTACCGAGACAAGAAATCTCACACAGACTGAAAGTGTTGTCAAACAAACTCAAAGTGTGACCTTGACCTTTGAGGTACACATGTGGGTCTTACACTTGACATGTTGTAATATCATGCTGATGAATTGAGACAAGTGTTTTTGAAATTTATCCATAGGTGACAAAGTTACAGACCGGACACGAAATCTCAATCAGACTGAGTGTCATCAAACAAAGTTAAATTGTGACCTTGACCTTTGAAGTGGGATTCTGGGTGAAACGCGCAACACATGGTCATGTTATGTTGATAATTTGAAGCTAGTATTAACAAAATCCATCTATGCATGACAAAGTTACAGGTCAGACACGAAATCTCAGACTGAAAGTGTTGTCAAACATACTCAAAGTGTGACTTTGACCTTTGAGGTTTGGGTTTAGGTCTTACTTATGACACGTCGTCATGTCATCTTGATAAATTGAGCCAAGTTAAAGACAAAGTCACAGACCAGACATGCAATATCAAACAAATTGAAAGTGTGACCTTAACCTTTGAGGAAAGGTTCTGGGTCTTACATGGGACACTTAATTATGTCATGTTGATCAACTGAGCCAAGTGTTTTTAAAATTTATCCATAGATGACAAAGTTACAGATCGGACAAGAAATCTCACACAGACTGAAAGTGTTGTCAAACAAACTCAAAGTGTGACCTTGACCTTTGAGGTACATATATGGATCTTACACTTGACACGTTGTAATGTCATGCTGATGAATTCAAAGTTAAATTGTGACCTTGACCTTTGAAGTGGGATTCTAGGTGAAACGCGCAACACATCGTCATGTTATGTGGTCATTTGAAGCTAGTATTAACAAAATCCATCTATGCATGACAAAGTTACAGGCCAGACACGAAATCTCAGACTGAAAGTGTTGTCAAACAAACTCAAAATGTGACCTTGACCTTTGAGGTATTGGTATTGGTCTTATTTACGACACGTCGTTATGTTATGTTGATCATTTATAAAATTCATCTATGCATGACAAAGTTACAGGCCAGACACGAAATCTCACACAGACTCAAGTGATGTCAAACAAACTCAAAATGTGACCTTGACTGTTGAGGTACGGGTGTGGGTCTTACTCTCAACACATGGTCATGTTATGTTGATCATTTATAGCAAGTATCATTAAAATTCATCTATGCATGACAAAGTTACAGGCTGGACACGAAATCTCACACAAACTCAGTGATGTCAAACAAACTCAAATTGTGACCTTGACCTTTGAGGTACGGGTGTGGGTCTTACTCGCAACAGGTCGTCATGTTATGTTGATCATTTGTAGCAAGTATCAACAAAATCCATCTATGCATGACAAAGTTACAGGCCGGAAACAAAATACCAGACGAAAAGACGGACGGACGGTGCAATTACTAAAACAGGAAACTAATGTCATAGAGCTTAAGCTATTTTTCAATTTCTGGTAACAGTGATCTTGACTTTCACCTGATTAACCATAATCAAATACCAAGCTTCCTTTTCTTGTTGGGCATCTATACACCAAATTCCATTAAAATACCTTACAGGAAGCAAATGTTATTGAGCGGAAGCTGTCTTTTTTTTTTTAATAACAGTGACCTTGACTTTCACCTGATTTACCACAATCCAATCCCAAGCTTCCTTTTCTTGTTAGGAATGTTTATACCAAATTTCATTAAAATACCTTAAGGAAACAAATGTTATTGAGCCTAAGCTATTTTGTATCTTTATAAACAGTGACATTAACTTTCACTGGATTTACCTCAAACCAATCCCAAGTTTCCTTTTCTTGTTAGAAATCTTTACACCAAATTTCATTAAAATATATTAAAGCCTTCCTGAAGTAATGAGCTATAACACTTTCTGGATGGACATATGAATGAATGAATTAATTAATAGGGTTTTACGGCTGTACCAACACATTATAGGTTATTCAACTGCCAACAGGGAGGAAGATTCCAGGTTCACCCTACATGTACAAAAACAACAAATTAACATACAGATTAAAAAAAATACATCAACAAATGAATATGCAGAATGAACCTAGAACCTTGATACCTGCAGAACTGCAGTGTTTCAGCAAATTCTATCGTATTACTCAATTTGTCGCTTCTTACGACATGCATAAGCCACAGTGATCCTATTCTTGCCATCACTCATGGCTCCCTGGAACCACACAGAAGTTGATAGTTTAACCACAATATACATGACAAAAAATGATAAAATGAACATGATACCCAATTCGGAGGATTCCTATCCATCTGCAGAGATCGACAGTGATTCTATTCTTAGTCTGAAACCACACGGGCTGGACGGACATATGAAAGAACAGATCTAGGTATAACAGTATACCCCTCCTCCCTCTCATCCTTCCAGTGATGGGAGTATAAAAAAGCATCTTAGGATCATGATTTTTGACTGGCTCCAATAAATATACGTACAATTTCATCACCACTGATTATAGAATAAAGAGGATATCAGTCAAAATTGAGTGTTAAGTAAAACTTAACAAACTGTTGGTGAAACAAGAAGCCAGATCCTTTTGTCTGTTCAAAATAAAATATCAAGTCAATTTCAATATCAATATTACACCAAAGAAAACATAAGAAAACTTATTTTTGGATAAATAAATAATTTTATTTGACACACTGAATATTGACAAATATTCTCTGATGTATTTTGCATTCCATTCAAACAACATTAATTTGACAGTGTTGAGTATATTCTGTTTTACAAGTTAATAAGCACTTTGTCATATTTACATTTCTAAGGTAACTGAAAATATTCCACAGTTATTTATAATTTTTTGTTTTGGTAATCAAGCAGGGTCTGTTTGAAAACATTACCTTTAAAAATCTGTAACCCTGGTATTTCATTCAAAACATGTAACTTTTCCTAAAAGGCAAGTCATTCGTTCTCAATAAATTTTCTGTCACTTTCATGAGAAAAAAAATCTCTATTAGACTATAGAAACATCTTCTAGACCTCCTATAATAATTGGTCAGTGACTTAAAACAAAATATGACACCATGCAATTAACAATATAGTGCACTTTAATTTTGCGGGACATTGGAATTCCTTGCTTTTTCATTTGGGTACTAAAAGATCTGGATCGGAAGAATACTATGGAATGGGATAAGCTACCTGAATACACATCAAGTCTACATTATTAGGTTGGGTTATAAAACAATCTTAACAACTTAAAACTAATTAACTTATTGTTTTAAGGTGCTTGTTTTAGTCAACTGGCTTTTGGCTTTTAACAACATAATTTAACATGTCATTAACTGTTATGGCAAATTTGCTTGGAAATGTTTTGGAATGTAAATTTTTAAATACTGAAATATTTCTTAATCTGATTTTGTTTTCAAACTTAAAATTGGGTTAATAGGTCGAGAATGTTCATTTAAAAATGCACCGAAATTTTATCACAAAGTTTTCATTTGATCTGAAATTGATGCAGTTGCTCTCCTTGTATACTAAATCAAATGCAATGTACGCTTAACATTCATGTGACTTAAATAGGGTGAATAAAAAACAATAGACCTGGAGCTGAAACAAGCATCATAAACAATAGAACTTATTTGAGCACTATTTGTATGCATATCTGAAATTAAAACATTTCTGCAAATTGTGAGTTTTACAAGCACACTATTTCATTCATACAGTATTACTTTATTCGTAAAAATCAATGCAGTATCAGTTTATATCTCCGACCAACAAAATATTGAGTAAATATTTTCAATTCAAACTGTGATCTATATAATGTAGTTCAAAGTCATTTTCAACACTTTCCCTTTTTTTTTTATGGGTTTAGCGGCATTTTCAACACATTTCAGGTTATATATGGCATGTCCAGTTTTATTGGTGGAGGAAGACCTCAAAATGAATCCGAGTAGAACCACCGTCCTTCCACAAGTAACTGACAAACTTTCTCACATAATGTTTTAAAAGTGAGTGAGATTCAAACCTACGACCTTAGTGGTGAGAGGTAAGTGATATGAGACGGCTCCTTAAACCACTCAGCTATGGAGAACCCTTCAACACATGAAAAGTTATATAAGGGCATTCAGTTATGATTAGGTGGAGATAGACCTTGGACTGTAGCCAGAACAACCATCGCTCCATAAGTAATAGGCAAGACCTCAGCGGTGAGGGGCGAGTGATCCTTGGGACCTGATTGATCGTGGTCAAACTGTGAAGTAGTTCTACAGATGTTATATAATAATAAGCAATATCAACCTGTGCAAGCAGGATGGTAGTGTTCGAGTTTTGGTCAGAGGTTGCCTGTTTAGATCCAAAGCTCAAATCTATGCTTCTAAAAAAAAACAAAACTCAGTACTGGTTCTACCAAGGAAGTGGACTCAGGAGCGGTTCATTAAAGCTTTAGGCAATGGAGCTAAAACAAATTAGTATAAACTAACCTGTGTATAAGGCCTGTCTATGCTATAGGCAAACTTCAAAGATGTCAAAAGTAAGCATTTACCAATAAATCTTTTGTTTCACTTTCCATAATCAAAAAACCTATGCAAATTGCCTCTTCTGAAAAGCTCTTATTTTCTAAAAGTGTAATAGATTACATTAATATAACATATGTTTATAAAAGTGTAATAGATTACATTATTATACATATATTTATAGAAATGATGATGGAACTGCTAGGTTTAATTCAAGTATTGAAAATTGCTGATTCAAGTCTGAAGCAGAGATGACCTTGACCATTACAACATACACTTCAAGACAAAGTTGCAGACATTTGATTACTACTCAATCCATTCTAGCAGTCTTCGAAGGCATCAATGTTGACAAAACAAAAAATATAATGGACCCAAGGGGATGTTTAATACATTTATGGCTTCATTCCCAACTCGCAACAAATGAAAGATGATAAATGAAATGTGGCTTTACTGGCCCTGGGACAAAACCTAGATGAAAACAATTAAGACCAGTCAAGTCAGTAATCATTAAATAGTAGATCAAATTTTCTGAAATAGACATAGTATTTAAATATTTATGTTCCTTTTAATTTAAAAGAAAACATTTGGAACAATGCTGTCTGTTTGCTGGCTGATATATTGAAAGAAGTAAAAACCAATAGAAGTACATTTGAAGCTTTTGATATTTTATCTCTGATTTACTATCCATTGTTTAATGTGCTCTGCATGTCAGCTATGCATTTATTGAACACATATACATCTGTTTTTGTTTCATTTATAACGGAATCTCACAAAGTATCTAATTTAACAAAAAAAAATTTAAGCATGTTGAACCCAAAATACTTTTTGTAGTTGAACCAATCAATCAACTTAATGACCTTGTACAAACTGAGATTGAAACAATCAATACGTTAATGACCTTGTACAACTGAGGTTGAACCAATCAATGAGCTCAATGACCTTGTACAACTGAACTTGAACCTATCAATGAGCTTACTAACCTTTGTACAACTGAGGTTGAACCAATCAATGAGCTTACTGACCTTTGTACAACTGAGGTTGAACCAATCAATGAGCTTAATGACCTAATACATCTGAGGTTGAACCAATAAATGAGATTTATGACCTTATACAACTAAGGTTGAACCAATCAATGAGCTAACAGACCTTTGTACAACTGAGGTTGAACTATCAATGAGCTTACTGACCTTGTACAACTGAGGTTGAACCAATCAATGAGCTTAATGACCATTGTACAACTGAGGTTGAACCAATCAATAAGCTTACTTACCTTTATACAACTGAGGTTGAGCCAGGCAATGAGCTTAATGACCTTTGTACAACTGAGGTTGAACCAAATATTGAGCTTACTGACATTTGTACAACTGAGGTTGAACCAATAACTGAGCTTAATGACCTTGTACAACTGAGGTTGAACCAATCAATGAACTTAATGACCTTTGTACAACTGAGGTTGAAACAATCAATGAGCTAAATGACCTTGTACAACTGAGGTTGAACCAATCAATAAGCTTAATGACCTTGTACAACTGAGGTTGAACCAATCAATGAGCTTACTGACCTTGTACAACTGAGGCTGAACCAATCAATGAACTTACTGATCTTGTACAAGTATCTGATGTTGAACCAATAAAAAAAATGCTATATTTGCACAATTGTTTTATTTCACCAGTATTTAACCAGTTTACTAGTAATTAATACAAGCAGAACAAATTCCATGAGCAATTTTGGCATAATTGACCGGTTTGTTCTTATTAAAACACATTCAATAATTACACTCAGCAAATATATGTTCATTGCAGAACAAGTATACAGTAATAGTTTGACTGGTTTGACTGATAATAAAACTATTAGCATTATAAATTATCTATTGCAGAACAAGTCTATGGCAATCAGTCTGTATCAAATATGCTCTAGAGAGAAGTTTCATTAGTAAATGTTTGTTTTTCTGTGCTTGTATTTTCTGGTTCTAGTTTTTGTCCCTATCTTCCTTCAGCGTCACAGTTCGGTTGAAGACAATCTGAAATGACATTAATGTTTATATTTAATAAATATTTTGTCAAGAGATGTAATGCACTGAATGATACATTGTTAATAGTTAATGTAGGTTTTACATATGGGAATAATTTAACAGGAAATTTGGCGAGACAAGCTGTATAATATATATATGTATGTAATTAGTTTGTGCTATGTATATATTGAATACTTAGTGCATTGTATTGTATTACAATGTAATTAATAAATGCTACTTTGATCTTTCTTTGCAGTCATATCACTACGTTGCCTTAGGGATAGTTATGAACTCTCCTCTACTGAATGTTGAGTGCCAAGAAAGAAAGTTTTTTGTATGACCCAGCCAGGGATTGAACCCTGTCATGTAAAGTTGATGCCCTTACCACTAGACCACCGCTGTCATCAAATAGAAACATTACAGAAACAAGCATCAATCCATTATGCAAAGCACATGAAAGGAAGTATATCAGGATTTTTCTAAAAATTTTAATTTTTCCCCCAATATATATCTGCATAATTATATACTCCCTGACACGGATATCTATTTTAACAGGCCAAAATATTACATTGAAAAGGGGTTTCCTAACTTGGGTACACACATCCAGGTAAGACTAAAATAAATATCTCACTTAAGCAACATTATTTTGAGGCTTATCAAATGAATAATTTCATTTTGTTTTCTAATTGATTCATCACAATTTTATTGAATTACATATTGTAGCATTCAGATTTTATTTATTCTTATTCATGAGATGCTTTGTTCCATTTTTTCCTGATCTATGAAACCTTTAAGGTGGTAAATGCAATGGCGACAGTATCATTCCACAGCGCCATGGTGTAGTTTACAGTGACTTTATAGAAACACAATATCCAAGACCAGGGGCCCATTTCACTAACCTACTCAAGTCTTTTTGTACTGACAAATTATGACATCATTTGTGCAGTATTTTTTGCACATTTTAGAAAGAATACTATTTAAAAAGGTTTACAATAAATTGTAAAATAAGTAAGTGGCACACTAAACAAATTACCCAGACTTTTTTTCATAACTTCAAAATTTTACACTAAAAAGTTCGCAAACTTACAAACATTAGTGAAATGGGCTGCATAACATTAGTGACTGCTCATCAGTTAAAAAGGCGACTGTGGACAGAAATTAGACTGAGTCACAGTCAGTATCAACTGTCCCTTTAAAGATACAATTCAAAAATCCCAGCACTCAGAACATCAAATATACCTTTAAATTACCGCCACATAACTTCTAATCAACATTTCTAAATTAAAAACTCACAATATTAGATCTGTTTAGTAAAACTTTAATGAGAAGGTTGCAGGTATGTGGAGGTGAAGACGCCCTGTTGTCTGTGTACATATTAAGATTGAATCACTTGTCATGTTCTGCTGTCTGCTACATAAGTACTACTTGCATTTCGTTAAAAAAACAAGAAAATATAAACTTTAGTGCTCCTGTTTTTTCCCCATTTGATGAATATGATTATACGAACATAAATGTGACTTTTTTGTCAAAAGATTTTTTAGACAGCTATTTCTGCTGTGATTAACCTTGTAAGCTACGCCTGGTTGTAAGTATGCCAACGACAAACAAGAAAGGAAAAGGAACAAGGGGACCTTGTGAGCATTGAGTTAATTATCTTTGGAGACATTTCCAACACTGAACGTCTGACATAAATATGCATTTTTCATTTTTTATCTGAGGAGATTGCACAAAATACCAATCACTGGAATGCTTAGTCTCAAACTCATTTTTTTTAATCAATTTTTGAAACCCTTTGAATGTAACATTCATATTTTGAATAAAAACACATCGGCGTCTATCTGTTCCTGGTGACCTTGACCCTAGAGTGACCAAACCAATCTTCTCACTATGACCTATCCCTGTGTAAAGTTTCATAACAATAGGTGCACTCACTTAAGTCTCTCCGCATGTAATGTTTAGTTAAAACAAATCTATTTAAGCTTGATTGTGGAGAAAGCTTACAGCTTATATGAACAACTCTTGAGTCTGTTTGGGTAGATCCTGTACCTTTCTAACATTTAGAATCTAACTGTAATAAGATAATAACTCACATACAGTCATTATAAACATTTCAACAAACCATTTCCAATTTTCATTACGACAAAGGATGACCTATTTTAGTTAATTCATCATAATTCCATTAAGACTGATTATCTCGGAGATTTAACTTCAATTTAATACATCTTATTCATTATTTATATGGCTGCTACATTCATTATTAAAATATAAATCTCGGAGGAATGTTTGGCATATCAAGCACATGCCAAGCAGACAAGTAAAACCACTGTCTTTCCCCAAAGTAACAGACAAAAACGCTCACTCGAAATCTTTGGTTTGGCGCATAGCAGACTTGAACTCATGCCTTCAAATAAAAGATAGATTTCCTCTGAGCACTCGACAACAGCAGAGACCCCTGGATTATATACCCAAGTGCACTTACAGAAGGAATGGGGCGGATGTTTGATGTAACGACTCTGAATATTAATACAATTTTCAAAAACTGTTTTTATTCCACGAGTTACCCAACTATACACAATGCCACGATATGAAGAGTCGAAAAATGAAGTAGGCCCTCTCTACTGTTATTACTTAACTACCCTGTAAAACAATTATTTCAACATAAAACATTTCATTTCAGACTCTAAGACTGCTTTATATCCATACAAAAAATACAGCCAGTTTGATTTAATCAGGCATAGCTTACAAATTGTAACTAAATAACAGCGTGCTTTACAAGGTTAACTGTTGAATGCATCGCAGTAACATTTCCCAAAGAATAAATAAGAAAAAGTCACCGAGAACGCTCCCACATCTTTAATACGCAGAAGTATTTTATTTTCTGAAAATCTCCAAACAACCCCAATCATTTATCCGCAAGTAGAGAGCTGCCTATAAAGTGAAGACAAAATGAAGTGGAAAATGAATTAGAATCCTGCGTTATAATGGGCCTCTCCAACCTAATTATAAACCTTCTTGGGTTCCAACTTGGAAATGACAGAACAAATATAAACTGAAATTTCTGCTTCTGAAACATCAAACAATTCTGCATAGGAAATGTTTACGAATGTCTTGTGCACTTTGCTGCTTATAAAGAGAAACATAGATTTTTGACTGGCATTTGAAGTGGTGTTAATTTTTTAGTTGAAATGTATATTTTCACAAAACCATCTGTATATGATACAATCGGAATATTTGTAATTACCGACTGCAACAATGTGCCGTAGGCACTGATTTAGATACATTTCCATCAACATAGTCATCATTATCATCATCATTACCATCACCACCAATTTATCATCATCATAAACTCCATTCATTTTGCTCTTTATCCTAACAATCGACTTCATCATCATCATTACCGCCAATTATCATCATCAACTTCATTAATTCTGCTATTTATTCATTGGTGAATCATAATTTCTTACGACAATCATCATTACAACAATCATCATAAGCATCATCATCATTATCAACAATAACAAATTTTTTTGCCATTACCAATATTAGCAGTCAAAAGCATGCTTGCAGTCACAATTTGTTTACATTATAATCAATTTTGTACTAGTATTATCAATCTGTTACCAATATCAGCAGCAACAACCGCAGCAACAAAATAATTGTTAGCATGATCAATTGGCCAATTTTCACACATTCAACAAAATCAAACAAGCTAATATTACAATGACCTGTGTTTGGATGACCACTAAGGGTCACTATTATCTCATATAATGGAATTATAATCCACTGATTATCTCCACATTTGTTGACCGGTAAACACTGACCTGTCACTAAGCCAATATGGAGCCTCGTACAAACAGATAAAATACCAGCAGCCTGGTACCGACTTTCCCTGGTAGATATGTAACTGCCCAACCCAACCATCTCGACATGTAATATAACTTTACACTTAACAACAAATGCTCATAATATTGTCTATCAGAAAAATCAAAAAGTATAATCTATATATTATTTGAATATTTAGCATCATTCTAATGCCAAGGAGGGATAACAGACGATCAATCAACCTAACCACTCTTTCCTGAGATCATGGAAGGTTAACCATTACCCAAGCACTGTGCACCCACCTCTGCAATTAACTGATAACTTTCTCATTTGAATCAGCTGTGAGAGATGAGTGACATTATGAGACACAATGTCGTATATCAATCATCAGGAAGACTTTGGCCAGTTGGGGATTCAAACACATGAACCTGGATTGAAAGTCAGATGCACTTAGAATGTCCTTAATATCATGTCCTTTAGAGACTGATTGAAATGAAAAAGTATTCACAATTTGTAAGAAAATGCACCGATAGCCCAACCTCATTTACAAAAGTGCAATAGGCAGTTACAATAGTGATTATCATTGCTTAATTTCTGCAATCTATAAGTCATCTCGAGTATTTTATGTCAAAAGTGCAAATAAGAGCATTGTTATATTTTACATTTTGAATAATTACTTTCATGTTCCTCTAAAAGTCGTCAAAAGAATCAACCAATAGACTGATATGCCAAACCTTCTTATTATCAAATACATTATTAAACACAAGCTGCAAATACCCGCATACCTAACCTTACTATTTGTGAAAACTGTTGCTCTGTCAGTATCGAGTGATCAAGCCACATTTACATATATAAATTACAAGCAGCAGCTACAGCCAGTACGGATTACCCAAATTCCATTTATTTACCCAGAAACACCTTGCATCATCATGCAGCATATAGTGTAAATCTTTGCCCTAGAAATGTATCAAAATATATCCCTTTTAACATGTTTTTATGTTGTTTAAAACTCATCTCTGGGAAAATGCTAAGCTTAACATCATCGGCACTCAAGTGGTCAATCCAGCTTCAAACATGAGCCTCATTTAAAAGGGATTAGCAGGCTGGCTGTAATGGAGCACATCTGAGAGGAAATAGAAAATGCATGTCAGAGTGGAAAATGTAAGTGAGTACAACACTACTTTCCATTAAGTATAAGCGAGTAAAAATGTTAAATTATAGGTATATCAGCATGTATGTTAAAAGAGGAAAAAAGTGTTCTTTAAAAATAGGTTGTTGCATGTTAGTGGTGGGCATTTTTAACCACTTCTACAACAGCCATACGTTTCTAATGAATTTTCTTCTTTTTTTTTGGATGGAGTTCAATGACATTTTCAACATGACATATTATATATGGCATATCCCGGCGGAAGACCTCACAATGAAACTGAATAGAACCACTGTCCTTATTCATTTATTAACCCTTTACTTCATATAGACACCTTTGGACACCTCTAATATTGAAAGCATTAATTCACCACATATCAGCAATGGGTGAATTATGTTTATATGAACTGACAGAGTGGAAAACAGTGCAGGAAGTGTTCAGATTGCTCGTTACGAGCAATCTGAACTCTTCCTGCACTGTTTTCAAAGGCCTTCTGTGATTGGTGCAGGAAAGCCTGTATATATGGAGTAAAGGGTTAATCAGTTTGTTTTTTATCAATCTGTATATTGAGATATTTAACCTTCCCAAACTGGAGAAACCATGTATATATTTATAACAATTAGTTTCAATTTGCCTCATAAAAATATCTTATAGAAAACTAAAGTTACTGAGAGAAAAACACTAATTTAAGTAACAGTGACATTGACCTGATTTAGCTCAAAACCAATCACATGCTTCTCTTCATTATACATAATTTCATAAAATATTTTACAGGAAACTAAAATTATTGAGTGGAAAATACCCTTTTCTAATTTTAGTAATAGTAACCTACATCTGATTTACCTCAAAACCAATCAAATAATTCCTCTTATAATCTTCTTAAATATCTTACAGGAAACTAAAATTATTGAACAGAAACCATTTTGTTCTATTTTTAGTAACAGTGACCTTGACCGGATTTATCTCAAAGAAAAATTCCAAGCTTCCTTTTTCTTTTAAGAACATATTATACACAATATCTAAGTTATGGACTGTAAACCATTTCAGGACAGACGGATGGACGGACAGAGGTAAACTATATACCCCTTCCCACTCATTCGACAGAGGTACCGGTAAACTATATACCCATTCCCACTCATTCTTTGAATGGCAGAGGACTAGAAAACTAACTCAGTCATAAGGTTAATAGTAAAATGGCCATTTTAAACAATCAGATATACCTAACATACAGCTTCAGATATTTCTACAATGATTTCTCTTTATTTTCTCCAGAATTGTACATCGATTCCATTATGCCACCTACATCGTTTGGAATCACAAAGTTCACAACTTTCAGTGAATTATTGACCTTATTATACTGGTATGTGTTTTATACAGCCTTGAGATATACATCCCTTGTTTCACAGTTTTGCCAATTCAGACTGGTCATAAACATGTCGTCTTAAAAATTCCGTTCTGTACACAACATCTCCTGGCATCTCGAGGAATTCCCTTATTTTACTATCATAAACAGATTGGCTGACAAAACTGCCAACTTCTGTATTTGTCAAACAGTTTTGAAGCCAAATGCTAAAGAAACAAGTTTTTTACAGGTTACATTCACAGGAATTGGTATAACGGGTAACCCCATACCGAAGCCGAACCAAACGATGATTTAATAATATTTTATTGCAAATTATACATGTTCAAAACACCAATTCGTAGCACAAATTATAAATAAATTGCAAAAGGATCAGTCTTCAGGTTTTAGCAACATTTAATACAGTTAATAGCTCTCCTGGATGCATCAACAAACATAAACAAATTAAAGTGACAATATTTTTTTCAATTCAAACTGACACAGGTATTTTTTTAAACAAACATTTATTTCAGACCAAAATTTTTTTTTTAGCGAAAATAAAAAGGGTCAGGGCGGCATGAAAATTAGAGGTGCATAGTATGCATAATGCAAAAAGACTCAGAGAAGTGTTGGAAGTAACTAAGTTAAATTGAACTAGATATGCGTCCATGGGACACAGATGTCCCCGCTTTGTAACTACATTGTAGATATAAATAAAGCCAAATATTAAGTTTCATCAAAATCGGTCCATCAATAAAGATTTTAGAGGTCGAAAACTGTCAGCCAATCAGAGTCCAGATCACCTAACTAATATGCACCAATTTCATCAATTGCTAAACTTGACCTGGTTCTTGTTGATATAAAGCCAAATATAAATGTTCGTCAAAATCAGTCCATAAATAAAGACTTTAGAGGTCGGAAACTATCAGCCAATCAGAGCCCAGAACACCTAATTAATATGCAGGGATTTTTGACAGAAATCGAACTTGAGCTGTAGTTTATCACCATTCATCTTTCTACCACATATGAATCAAATCCATTCAATCCTTCAAGAAATATCGAGCGGAAACCAATTTCTCGACATTTGTCATTAATCGAAGTCCAAAAAGGGGCATAACTCCATAAAAAATCATCAGACCGGAATGAAATACAAACTTTATCTGTATTACCTGAATGTGAAGTTACACACCAAATTTGGTTTAAATCTGTTAATTAAAACAAAAGATATAGTCAGAAACCATTTTCATATGTACCTACGCACAGCGGTGATACTATATGCACTCCCACTGAAAATGGCGGGGGCATAATAAACATTGTTCAAAAGGCTAAAGGTGGAGGAAATACACCAGATGGAATGAGGTTTTATGCTGTTTTCAAAACACATAGTTATTATATGTCATCCAGTTTAATTGGTGCAGGAAGACTGTATAATGAATCTGCCCATCCTTCAGAAACTGGCAAACTTTTTCAGATAAAGTTTTTTGGACTGAGCTGGGATCAGACCCATAATACCAGTGATGAGAGGTAAGTGATCTTGAAACAGAATTTCACGGGTCCATTGCTTGGCCACATGCACCATAAGTAACACTCCAGAAAGTACCTTGAAGCTTCTAGAACATTTACAGGGAAGGTCATAATTTATGAAACTGCACTGTAATATTTTTAGAATAATTACAATATATTTCGTATATTTATTATGCATGATCAGCATGTCTGCCATATTACCTTGTGCATGTGTAAAATTTCAAAATAATCTTTGCAAATTGAGGATGAAACATTCTGGGAGGAAAACTATCATAAGAAATGACGGGGTTTGGCGTCATTTTCAAACAAATATACGTTATGTACAGCTTCTATGTTTATTGCTGAAGCACTTCAGACACGATTTTATTACGTAAAATTAATAGGATCCAGTTGGGCTTAAAATAAGACTAGCAGTATGTTATAATAAAGCAAACACATTAATGTTTGGTTGAAATTCAGGATCACTCACTTTAAAAACATCAGTATTTCAATATTTTTACATATTTATATATATAATTTTTTTTTTCTATTATGAAAAAAAAAAAAAAAGGTTGGGCGGCATGAAAATTAGGGGGCGAGTGGGGATAATCCAGCAATTAATCTATTGTGGCCTAATAAACAAAACCCTAACCCATTTTAGAAGACCAGAATAAAATCCGTGACATGGATACCTCCTGCTATATTAGTCAAAAAAAGAACATATCTCCTGTAAAATGTTACCAATATTTACAAACATCAAACTTGATCCATATGTCAAACCTATTCAGCTACAATATTAAAATCATAGACCCTTTCTTAAGTTATTCACTGGAAACTGTTTGGATAAACCCATGCACGAATGAACGGATGGGCATGAGTATTATATAGTGCATATTAAAGCACCCTGTTGAACGATTTGATATTTTTTATTTAATCGTCTGCTACAGGGGCTAGTCTCACCCCTAATACTGTGATTAAATAAGCCTAGAGTATTATAAAGCAGATAAAAATATAATTATGTTTTGCAGATTTTTGACTTTCCTCTATAACTTAATTCAAAAGTCATTTCTATTTTATAACTCAATTTAGTATTAAATAAGTCAATATGTATAATATGAAGAACACATTTTTTAACAATAGGTAACTGATTTACCTCAAAATGAGGTATTTTTTCTACCTAAAATGAAACCTAGATACATAAATATCAGCTGGTTAGTTTGTCAACTACAACACTATGCATTATTTATGAAGCCAAGGACCAGCTTGACAGTTTTTACAGGACACCTGTCCACGTGAAATCTGTTTTTGCCATTTTTCTGTTACCACAAGCTGCACATGATAATTAAGTGTTTTAACGCACATTAATCAACTGTATGTATACTGCATAGATACTACAGCAACAATAAATGACAAAAGTCATCTTGTAATAAATGACTACATGTTAGGCCACAAAAATTAATATATAATATATATTTTAGAGGTTCATTTATCCCAGCTAATTTCTCGTCACTTGTAAACGAGTATAATCAGTGAATCCATAAGCTGGATTTTTTTATTTTATTTTCCCCTTTCCTCTTGCACAATTTCCGCTGGCCACAGTCTCCGTGATGGTTGATCATAATGACATTAAGTCTCATTATCATTCGTCTCTCACCGCTGATTCAAGCGGTAAAGTTACCAGTTATTTGTGGAGATGGGGTGTGCTCCAGTACTGGTTAACCTTCCAGGATCCAAGAAAACAGTGGTTAGGTTAACTGACCATCTGTTAGCCCTTGATGGCATAAAAATTACGCTAAATATCGAATCAATCATTAAAACCTCTTGCACAATATATCATTAACACCCAATTGTTCACAGTTCACGCCATCTCAAGTTTATGATAAGCTGTGAAGCTAGTTTTGCAATCAATGAAATAAGAATAGAATTTATATTTATTTAGCTGTGCCCCATTAGTTCAGTCAGTAACATGTCTGACTATCAATCCAGGGGTCGTGAGTTTCATTCCCCGCCCGGCAACAGTTTCCTTGATAATTGATATATGACATTGTCTCATTATCATTCGTCTCTCACTGCTGATTCAAGTGGGAAAGTTATCAGTTACTTGCGGACATTGGGTGTGCTCGAGTACTGGTAAACCTTTAAGGATCCCAGTAAAAAGTGGTTAGGCTAACTGAATGTCTGTTGGCCCTCGATGGCATAAAAATTATGCTAAATATTCAATCAATCAATCAATTATATTTATTCAAAGAATATGTGTCATTTGTAAGATATTTATGTCTTCAAGTTATTTAAATAGGCAGGAAAATAAGCCAATTAATATTCATTTAGATCTACTAAAATAAACATTACAATAATAAACAGAAGGGGAACTAAGGTTTAGTGAATATGAATAATGGAAGTTTTGTTAGATTTCTGTAAATGGCAGAAGGATGGGGCCATCATTAAAAAGTATTTGTTTGCTGTGCTCTCATGGTACAAGAGCCCAACTTCCAACTATTCCCATAGATTACAACAAGAGGACAATACAGCACATGGTTCAAGAGCCAAACTTCCAACTTTTCCCATAGATTACAACAAGAGGACAATATAGCGCATGCTTCAAGAGCCAAACTTCCAACTATTCCCATAGATTACAACAAGAGGACAATACAGCACATGGTTCAAGAGCCCAACTTCCAACTATTCCCATATATTACAACAAGAGGACAATACAGCACATGCTTCAAGAGCCAAACTTCCAACTTTTCCCATAGATTACAACAAGAGGACAATATAGCGCATGCTTCAAGAGCCAAACTTCCAACTATTCCCATAGATTACAACAAGAGGACAATACAGCACATGGTTCAAGAGCCCAACTTCCAACTATTCCCATATATTACAACAAGAGGACAATATAGCACATGCTTCAAGAGCCAAACTTCAATCTATTCCCATAGATTACAACAAGAGGACAATACAACACATAGTTCTCTCAAGAGCCAAACTTCCATCTATTCCCATAGATTACAACAAGAGGACAATACAGCACATGGTTCAAGAGCCCAACTTCCAACTATTCCCATAGATGACAACAAGAGGACAATACAGCACATGGTTCAAGAGCCCAACTTCCAACTATTCCCATAGATTACAACAAGAGGACAATACAGCAAATGGTTCAAGAGTCCAACTTCCAAATATTCCCATAGATACAACAAGAGGACAATACAGCAAATGGTTCAAGAGCCCAACTTCCAATTATTCCCATACATTACAGCAAGAGGACAATACAGCACATGGTTCAAGAGCCAAACTTCCAACTATTCCCATAGATTACCACAAGAGGACAATACAGCACATGGTTCAAGAGCCCAACTTCCAACTATTCCCATAGATTACCACAAGAGGACAATACAGCACATGGTTCAAGAGCCCAACTTCCAACTATTCCCAAAGATAACAACAAGAGCACAATACAGCACATGGTATAAGAGCAAAACTTCTCACTATTCCCATAGATTACAACAAGAGGACAATACAGCACATGGTTCAAGAGCCCAACTTCCAACTATTCCCATAGATTACATCAAGAGCACAATACAGCACATGGTTCAAGAGCCAAACTTCCATCTATTCCCATAGATTACAACAAGAGGACAATACAGCACATCCTTCAAGAGCCCAACTTCCAACTATTCCCATAGATTACAACAAGAGGACAATACAGCACATGGTTCAAGAGCAAAACTTCCAACAATTCCCATAGATTACAACAAGAGGACAATACAGCACATGGTTCAAGAGCCCAACTTCCATCTATTTCCATAGATTACAACAAGAGGACAATACAGCACATGGTTCAAGAGCCCAACTTCCAACTATTCCCAAAGATTACAACAATAGCACAATACAGCACATGGTACAACAGCCCAACTTCCAACTATTCCAATAGATTACAACAAGAGGACAATACAGCACACGCTTCAAGAGTAAAACTTCTCACTATTCCCATAGATTACAACAAGAGGACAATACAGCACATGGTTCAAGAGCCCAACTTCCAACTATTCCCATAGATTACAACAAGAGGACAATACAGCACATGGTTCAAGAGTCCAACTTCGAACTATTCCCATAGATTACATCAAGAGCACAATACAGCACATGGTTCAAGAGCCCAACTTCCATCTATTCCCATAGATTACAACAAGAGGACAATACAGCACATGGTTCAAGAGCCCAACTTCCAACTATTCCCATAGATTACAACAAGAGGACAATACAGCACATGGTTCAAAGCCCAACTTCCAACTATTCCCATAGATTACAACAAGAGCACAATACAGCACATGCTTCAAGAGCCAAACTTCAATCTATTCCCATAGATTACAACAAGAGGACAATACAGTACATGGTTCAAAAGCCCAACTTCAAACTATTCCCATAAACTACAACAAGAGGACAATACAGCACACGGTCCAAGAGTCAAACTTATAACTATTCCCATAGATTACAACAAGAGGACAATACAGCACATGCTTAAAAAGCCAAACTTCCAACTATTCCCATAGATTACAACAAGAGGACAATACAGCACATGGTTCAAAAGCCCAACTTCCAAATATTCCCATAGATTACAACAAGAGGACAATACAGCACATGGTTCAAAAGCCAAACTTCCAACTATTCCCATAGACTACAACAAGAGGACAATACAGCACATGGTTCAAGAGCCAAACTTCCAACTAATCCCATAGATTACAACAATAGGACAATATAGAACATGGTTCAAGAGCCAAACTTCCAACTATTCCCATAGATTACAAGAAGAGGACAATACAGCACATGGTTCAAGAGCCAAACTTCCAACTATTCCCATAGATTACAACAAGAGGACAATACAGCAGATGCTTCAAGAGCCAAACTTCCAACTATTCCCATAGATTACAACAAGAGGACGATACAGCACATGGTTCAAGAGCCCAACTTCCAACTATTCCCATAGATTACAACAAGAGGACAATACAGCACATGGTTCAAGAGCCCAACTTCCAACTATTCCAATAGATTACAACAAGAGGACAATACAGCACATGGTTCAAGAGCCAACTTCCAACTATTCCCATAGATTACAACAGGAGGACAATACAGCACATGGTTCAAGAGCCCAACTTCCAACTATTCCCATAGATTAAAACAAGAAGACACTACAGCACATGCTTCAAGAGCCCAACTTTCAACTATTCCCTTAGATTACAACAAGAGGACAATACAGTACATGTTTCAAGAGCCAAACTTCAAACTATTCCCATATATTACAACAGGAGGACAATACAGCACATGCTTCAAGAGCCAAACTTCCAACTATTCCCATAGACTACAACAAGGACAATACAGCACATGCTTCAAGAGCCAATTTCCAACTATTCCCATAGATTACAACAAGAGGACAAAACAGCACATGGTTCAAGAGCCAAACTTCCATCTATTCCCTTAGATTACAACAAGAGGACAATACAGCACATGGTTCAAGAGCCCAACTTCCAACTATTCCCATAGATTACAACAAGAGGACAATACAGCACATGGTTCAAGAGCCCAACTTCAAACTATTCCCATAGCTTACAACAAGAGGACAATACAGCACATGGTTCAAGAGCCCAACTTCCAACTATCCCCATATATTACAACAAGAGGACAATACAGCACATGCTTCATGAGCCCAACTTCCATCTATTCCCATAGATTACAACAAGAGCACAATACAGAACATGTTTCAAGAGCCAAACTTCCAACTATTCCCATAGATTACAAAAAGAGCACAATACAGCACATGCTTCAAGAGCCAAACTTCCATCTATTCCCATAGATTACAACAAGAGCACAATACAGCACATGGTTCACGAGCCAAACTTCCATCTATTCCCATAGATTACAACAAGAGGACAATACAGCACATGCTTCAAGAGCCAAACTTCCATCTATTCCCATAGATTACAACAAGAGGACAATACAGCACATGCTTCAAGAGCCAAACTTCCAACTATTCCCATAGATTACAACAAGAGGACAATACAGCACATGCTTCAAGAGCCAAACTTCCATCTATTCCCATAGATTACAACAAGAGGACAATACAGCACATGCTTCAAGAGCCAAACTTCCATCTTTTCCCATAGATTGCAACAAGAAGACAATACAGCACATGGTTCAAGAGCCCAACTTCCAACTATTCCCATAGATTACAACAAGAGGACAATACAGCACATAGTTCAAGAGCCCAACTTCCAACTATTCCCATAGATTACAACAAGAGGACAATACAGCACATGGTTCAAGAGCCATACTTCCAACTATTCCCATAGATTACAAAAAGAGCACAATACAGCACATGCTTCAAGAGCCAAACTTCCATCTATTCCCATAGATTACAAGAGCACAATACAGCACATGGTTCACGAGCCAAACTTCCATCTATTCCCATAGATTATAACAAGAGGACAATACAGCACATGCTTCAAGAGCCAAACTTCCATCTATTCCCATAGATTACAACAAGAGGACAATACAGCACATGCTTCAAGAGCCAAACTTCCAACTATTCCCATAGATTACAACAAGAGGACAATACAGCACATGCTTCAAGAGCCAAACTTCCATCTATTCCCATAGATTACAACAAGAGGACAATACAGCACATGCTTCAAGAGCCAAACTTCCATCTATTCCCATAGATTGCAACAAGAAGACAATACAGCACATGGTTCAAGAGCCCAACTTCCAACTATTCCCATAGATTACAACAAGAGGACAATACAGCACATGGTTCAAGAGCCCAACTTCCAACTATTCCCATAGATTACAACAAGAGGACAATACAGCACATGGTTCAAGAGCCCAACTTCCAACTATTCCCATAGATTACAACAAGAGGACAATACTTATGAGATACAAACTAACAGCCAACCTGAGCAGTTACATACAGACTGTTCTTCACCTTGCAATAAAGTGTCAAAATAAACAAACCAGTGAGGACTAAAGTCCAAATAAATCACCCTACAATTACATATTTCAGCATTTTCTACATTTTTCCACATGTTCCCCTACTGTTTTCTGTATGGTGATAACACCAGTACCAAACTATACACACCATGACTGTAGCAAACTTGCATCACTACAGGCTAAATACTGCCATGTGACTCTTAGCGTTAAATTTAAATTAAAGGCAGTGTGCCAGGAAAACAATATTTTTTAAATTTATTCAAGTCATATAGATAGCATGTAATTGATGTAAAAAGGTGCAAACAAGACTGCTACAAGATGAAACGTCAGACTTAATTTATATAAGATATCTTCATAGCAATACATTGACAATTACAACTTAATAACACATCATCTATTAACCTTGATACAATAACAAGCAATTTCAAAAAACTGTAACACCCTGTAAATCACACTAATCACTTTTATATTAGACTTTTTATTTTTTGCTTCTTAAGGATGGCTGACATCTAGAAACTTTTATGTATTCTCATTTCCAACAATGGCTGACATCTAGAAACTCAGTTCATGTTTTCTCATTTCCAACAATGGCTGACATCTAGAAACTTTTATGTATTCTCATTTCCAACTATGGCTAACATCTAGAAACTGTTCATGTTTTCTCATTTCCAACAATGGCTGACATCTAGAAACTTTTATGTACTCTCATTTCCAACAATGGCTGACATCTAGAAACTGTTCATGTACTCTCATTTCCAACAATGGCTGACATCTAGAAACTGTTCATGTAGTCTCATTTCCAGCAATGATTGACATTAAGAAACTTTTATCTAAACATACAGGGACAATAAAACTTATTATGGTCAAGTATTCCCTGAAAATAAAACTGATCTCTTCTTTAAAATGCATTCTTGTTAAATTTCTTGAACACTTTGTACCATATTTGATCAATTATGCTTTAGAAGAGGTACATATGTTTATAAGAATAAATTGATTGAGTGTCAAACAATGCTTACCCTAAATTATACTTCAGTTTATTCAGGGGACGAGTCTTTTTATTCAAATGTTGCCATTATATACAACAGGTCATAATGTGGCATTCAGTTTCATTGGTGGAGGAAGATTCTATATTTGCATAATTGATATACGGAATACCTTCTCACATGAGGTTTTTGCTGGGCTCAATCTCAACCTTCAGAAGTAAGAGGCAAGCATGTTGAGACAGTGCCATAGACCACTGAGACATGCAGGCCCCCAGCCAGGCTGGTCTGGATCTACCACATAATATTAATGGTATGCTTACAAAAAGTGCCATTACAGTACAGCAGCGTACAAGAATACATTATTCATAGAACAGTAAATTAGTATTTGTTTAAATATCTAAACTAGGTAATTAATCCTAATTAGTGATAATTAGAAACAGAAGCTGGATGTTGAATATCAGTTGCTGAATTAAAATGTTCCAGCATACGGTGGTTATATAAGACACCGCGTTTCTACAGCAAATTTCCAAGACAAGAAAAATGCCAGAACAAAAAGTGAGGTTCAGTTTGTTATATAAATTCAGTATTGTTGTATGGTGTTTAGCGTCATTTTCAACAATTTCTCGTGATTGTTGGCTTTAAACGGTGCTGCCAAGCTGGAGTATCATGCCATACACATGGTATGATACGCACTCCCCAACCCCCTACACACCAGTCACGTTATACCGACACCAGGCCAACCAGACCTAGAACTATCCCCTAATTGCTTAGCAGCTAACAAGATAGCATCTAGTACCATTTTTTAAGTCTTTGGTATAACCCGATCAGGGATTAAACCAACAACCTTTCTCATGCAAGACAGCCACTCTACCCCTTGACCACCACTACGTTTAAATTCAGTATCAAAATGTGATAATAAACACCCCACATAAACATATGCGGAATTAGTGAATAGGCCAAAAGTTGATTTAATAACAGTATCTAAATACAAGTTGTTTTCCATTGAAGCTGACAATAATTATTTCTTAGCAACAAGGTAATTCCAAGGATTCTAACCGTTACCTTTTTAATCGAGGAAAATAAAAACAGAAATAAGATTTTGTTGGACATTAGTCAGTAAACACAGAATCGTTACACTGCACATGTAGCTAGAGATTGACCTTTGTCAGCCACTGTTTGTATTGGTCAAGATCTGATGGTACAAAACATGCGGTCAGATCAGGATATACAACTTTACTTATATACAGTTAAACCTGTCTTAAGCTAGTCAGTCGAGGGAAGGAGTAAAAGTGGCCTTTTAAGACAGGTTGTTGCTTAATACATGTTAACATGCTCTGAAAGCATATAAATGGGAAAAAGCAAATGTGGCTGCTTAAGATAACTGGCTGCTCAATAGAGGTGACCACTTACACTGTAGTGTTGTTCTAAGTTAACTGATTACTAGCCAAACTGTTACCAAAAAGCCGCAGACACGATCATCAATGATGGGTTTTTATTCATCTACAAATAATACTAACTACATGACTGTATTGTGTAAGAGTTGTTCTTCTGTATTATGAAATGGAATGCAGATTGGATGAAATTAAGTGTGAAGGCTAATCGAGTTACGTTTAACGAATTCTCCAAAGACAACTTATATGTTACCAACAAGACTGACAAAGAAGACAAACAATTCCCTCCCTTTACAAGCGAAAAATAATCTGACATCTGGGACCATTGCGGGTTTTTATATATAGAAAATCCTATTATGAATTAATCAAGATTTTAATATTAATTGTTTGATTAATCAATAAAAAAAATTCAGCTCTGTTTCTAAACACTAATTGTTACGCTGCTCTCTTCTCAGTCAATTGTTGTTGTATGGTGTTTAGCGTCGCTTTCAACAATTTTTCAGTCATATCGCCACGGTGTCTACTTGAGACAGTATTCTGAGCGCTGTCACACTGGAGTATCATGCCGCAGACACATGGTATGATACCCCACCCAGTCACATTATACTAACACCAGGCCGACCAGACCTAGAACTCTCCTCTAAATGCTGAGCGCCAAGCGGGGAAGCTTCCTAGTACCATTTTTAAAGTCTTTGGTATGAGACCTGGCCGGGGATTGAACCCACGATCTTCCGCATGCGAGGCGGACACTCTACCACGCCGCGGTCTTCTTCTCAGTCAATGAAAATCACCAAAAAATATAACCTCACTATGCAGAAAAGTCAGCAGTAAAACTTTCAGAATTCAAAGAATATTCTATGTATGGTTAGAAATGTTTCTTTCTAGCCTGACAATGATCGAAGTTGCCGCCTCTTAAAATCTATCATTAATTAAACACTTGCAAAAGTAATGGTTTTAAAAGAAATAATGGTGAAAGTGAATAAGAATTTAGACAAACTGGAAGACAAGCAAATATACATTTGGGCTTTTAAGAATAAGACATTTTAACAGTTAAAATGAGAGATTGGCTTACAGTTGTTGATTGATAGCTGTGTAAATGTTATTGATTCTGCAGCACGTGATTGAGATGCACTGTAAAGGAGACTGGCACAAAATAAATGTACTTCTCACTACATTTATTAACACTTCAAGTTAACTGATAGAAATTTGTATTATGTCAGCCAACAAATTTTTTTTGAATGGTGTTTAATACCATTTTAAACGCCATTTTCAACACACATGGCATACCTAGTTTTATTGGTGGAGGAAGACCTCAGAATGAACATGAGTAGAACAACAAGTAGAACAACCATCCTTCTGCAAGTAACTGGCAAACTAGGCCAGTTTTTACAAAGTTTCTTGGTTAAATCTTAACGTAATCTTAATATTTTATTTAATTAATTCTATGGTGTCATTACTTGTATAAAAACAAAACATGGATGATCAACAGGTATAGATTCAATATGCAGGGACCTGATTTAGCCTTTTTTGTGGCCGAAATTCTGCCCCATTACCCCTGCGCCTGGAATAAATTTTTCTCTCCTTACTTTACTGAAAAATCTCCCCAGAAATTTTTGATATTATTTTTGTAATAACAGGGGTATTTTTTTGGTTAAAGAAACTAAGGAAGCATGTGCCTGGTTAGGGTATCTTCTTTTAAACTAGTTATACATGTGTTATGATTTTTTCTGCACCACCACAGATATGACGCAACACAAAACAATGCGAAAACTCCCCCCTTAGAGGGCCATGGACCCATTCCCCCAAACTTAAGGGAGAGCCCTGAACTATTCAATTAAAACATTAGAGTTAAAATGAGACAGAAAATTACAAGAAATTCTTAAATTTTAAGTTTTTGGTAAATGTTTATTTACTCAAGATGCTATATAAAAATAGAGGTCCAGCTATTCTGTTTATTTGACCTGTTTACAGTATATTAATCACAATCAACTCGTTGTCACATCTACAATACTGGACAGTGATGATTTGTTGAAGAAGAAATACTTATAATAAGTAGATTAGATACCAGAAGCAAAAATAAAATATTAAAAACTAACATTTTTTTCCCCTCGCCATTCTTTAAACTAGAAATGTCCCCACAGGACACAGATGCCCTCACTATATGTTTGTAAATTTGACCAAACATTAAGTTGAGAACGGCCATAACTACTGCCAAATTTGACCAATGTTGACAAATACTGAACTTGAACTATATTTAATGATAAAACAGCTAAATGCCAAACAAATCAAATACACAGACCTTTCAGAAGTTATTCATAGGAAACCAATTTGACGAACGGACGGACGAAGTTAACCTAATCACTCTTTCCTGAGATCCTGGAACGTTAACCATTACTCGAACACAACCATCTCCACAAATAACAGATAACCTTCCCATCTGGATCTTCAGTTAGAGATGAATGACAATGAGATGCAATGTTGTACATCAATCATCACAGACTGTGACCTGGCATGGATTCTGACTCATGACCCCTAGATTTATAGCCAGACACACTACTGAATGAGTTAACCAGACATGTCTGATCAAAATCAGGATGACATTTTAGAAAATTTACAAATACGAGGGGTTATCAAGAAGTTTGTGGACAAATAAAATAAAATCCTTAATTATGCAAGTGCAGCTCCATATTTTGCACAACTGA
The DNA here is from genome assembly GCA_029582155.1 of Panopea generosa. NCBI lineage: Eukaryota > Metazoa > Mollusca > Bivalvia > Adapedonta > Hiatellidae > Panopea > Panopea generosa. The sequence goes on from CM055903.1 coordinate 39,619,488, forward strand.
AGTGTTGGTGTATTGTCATCGGTATACAATATTTTCGTGTATTTCTAAGCATGTCATTACTAATTTTATGGTAACCATAGCAACATGCATACATGTTTAGTGCTTCAGTTCATATGTTGAGCAATTTGACAGATCAGTATGTGAAAAATAACAATAGTTTCCATGTAAACTCGCAGTAAATCTATATTATTGAGGACATGTCATCAAAGACTGCATAAGTCATTCCAGTAATAGCAATGTGCGCAAGTGTAAGGAGTTTAAACAAATTTAAATTTAAACGGTAAACATGTTCACAAGCAAAATTGACATCTGAAAAAAAGGTGAAACAATGAGTGTCATTTTTAGAAAAATACTGATACAGACGATCGATACGCTTTGTAAAGCTCTGAAAATGATATCTGTAATGTGTTCTGCAGTCTACAAATGGCACAAATGATAGTCAGGAACGAGAAACACTAATGTATGATAACAGGTGTTGTATGCCATCCTTTGTCAAAATCCTGCAAAAAGTCATGTCAACAAAGTGGTAAAAGATGCCTAACAAGGATGCCATAACACACACAGTACAGTGCACACAGTATTTAAGGATGAATTACATGTAAATCCTTTTGGACTTGCAAGGCTCCTCCAACTGCTTTATTTATTTTACTACGATTGTGAGACAACTTCTTACAACTTAGGCAAATCACGCTTGAAGTCTTCCTAGTTAGAACCAGTATTAAGCATATGCGGAAAAGTGTCATAGCCGTGGCGGAGGATCAAACTCATGACCTTCCAATCATGGGTTCGGTGCTCTACCACTGGACCTCGCGCTCCGACTGCTCAAAGAGTATGACTGAAGCGATGAGTATGGGTAGATATATTATTATGAATAGGTATGTATGAAATACGTGGAGCTATTTTTTTTTAAATTATATATTTTTTTCATATTTTCAAAACAGTTTGCAGTTCAATATAAATTAATACATGTAAAACTTCAAATAAATCTGACATGTCATTTTCATTTGATGAGAATTGTCCACAAACTTCTTGATAACCCCTCGTATTAATAATAGTGTAAGATTAAAGCATATTGTGATGCATGCTAATAGTTTTTTATATTCCCTGTGGGAAAACTGACTTTATTAAACCCTTTATCAGCTACCCACTATCTATCTAACACAGGCCTCCTGTGGAATAGCTTTAATAAACATGAATAATACAACAGTATATAAACTGCTGATGAAAAAATTTTGAATTAATATTGCTTGGAAGTTCTAATAATGCCATGCTGCACGCATGTACTGTACACTTTTATGCATAGTTATTGTTCTAAAACAAGAAAATATCAGTGGAACCGATGGATGCTCCCCAAGTGAGTGTTTGACTCTGTACCGGCTACTTGGTTGAAAAATATCCAAATTGCATAACAGGAACAATATGTGACTCTGCACTTCACAGAACTCATTCTAGCTAGTTTTACAGAATTAAAACCAGAGGTTGTAGCGAAATAGCGTCATGATGACAATATGCACATCTCCACTTGGTAATGATGCATCCTAGCAAGTTTCATAAAATTCCAACCACAGGTTGTAGAGAAACAGAGCGGAGAAGAATTTGTTTACAGACTGAATAAAAGGGCCATAACTCCGTGAAAAATCATTGAACCGGAACACAAACATAGCAAGTTTCATAAAATTTCAACCTGAGGTTCTAGAGAAATAGCGTGACCAATAATTTGGTCACAGACTCAAGGAAAGGGCTATAACTCCATGAAAAATCATCGACAACACATAGACAATATGCGCATCTGCACTTGGTAATGATGCATCCTAGCAAATTTCATAAAATTCCAACATGGGGTTGTAGAGAAATAGCGCAGACAAGAATTTGGTCACAGACAGAATCAAAGGGCCACAACTCCGTGAAAAATCATCAAACTGGAACACAAAGATAATATGCCCATCTACACTTGGTAATGATGCATCCTAGCAAGTTTCACAAAATTCCAACATGGGGTTGTAGAAAAATAGCATGGACCAGTGTTTTATTTACCCTGCGTCCTATACGCACAAATCTTGCGGCAGACACACAATTCTGAAATATGTGCATCCCCTGAACATAGAAATCGCAGCCGATATGTCACGACTGTCTCAAATACAGACATTTAATTCCCGACGCATTGTGTTTCTTGCACACTGCTTTGTAAACACTAGTGCACGCGCATAATCGGATGAATTTCAAGAGCATCGGGTTACTACTGCACCGCTTTCTAAACAATGATGCAGGCGCATGTAGCATAATCAATGTCATCAGACAGTCTCTGTTACCATTGTGAGTTGTAAATATGCAAGCTATTTCCCGACCTTAAATACTTCTTGTGTTATAGTTTCACTGAACAGAAACGGTGTTATAATTATGATAAACATTTCAATCAGCGGCGTAGCTGCCTTTACGCAACAATGCCCGGGCTTGCATATTTTTTTGAGAATGCATCATATCTCCTGGAAATGTCATCAGAGCGTAGGAAATGCATCCTGAATTTTCTGATGGGGAGAGGGGCATGTCCCCCAGACCCCTTCCCCAACCCTTCTAGAACCCTATGGGCTTGCACATCATTTTCGGGCCAGCTAAGCCACTGTCAATAAAGGAAATACAGTGTGTAATGTTATTTGAACCAAATCAACAAACACTGTCTCATTTTTTGACAGACTTAACTGCACAAGTGTTGTTTTTTTAATGTTTTTAATTGTTCTAGTCAATGTTAACTGTTGTTTAATTCTCATTAATTTTGTGGTTTTTAAATGGTGCACAGCTAAAGGTTCACACAGTGGTGAAGTATCTCGAAAAATGGGACTCCCACTTTCATTTTTTGGGACTTGTACATTGGAATTTGTAAATAAATCACTGGACAATAATTTGATCACAGACTCAAGGAAAGGGCCAAAACTCCATGAAAAAACATTGAACCGGAACACATAGACAATATGTGCATCTGTACTTGGTAATGATGCATCCTAGCATGTTTCATAAAATTCCAACATGGGCTTGTAGAGAAATAGCGCAGACAAGAATTTGGTCAGACAGAATGAAAGGGGCCATGTGAAAAATCACCAAATCAGAACACAAAAACAATAGTGGCATCTGCACTTGGTAATGATGCACCCTAGCAAGTTTCATAAAATTCCAACGTGGGGTTGTAGAGAAATAGCGCAGACAAGAATCTAGTCACAAACAGAATCAAAGGGCCATAACTCCGTAAAAAATCATCGAACTGGAACACAAAGACAATATGCGCATCTGCACTTGGTAATAATGCATCCTAGCAAGTTTCATAAAATTCCAACTGTAGGTTGTAGAGAAATAGCCAAGACAAGAACTTTGGGACGCACAGACGAATGTACGCACGGACGGACAAAGCGGCGACTATATGCTTCCCCCAAAGAGTAGTCCTATTCCAAAACTCAATTTAATTATTCAATCAATCCTTTAAATTTATGGAGTTTGTGAGATGAAAATTTATATGTATTTGTTTGTTTGAATATTTAGCATAATTTGCTTGCCATTGAGGGCTAACAGAAGACAATCTAACCTAACCAGTCTTTCCTAGGATCCTTAAAGGTTAACCGGTACTCCTGTACACCCATCCTGCAAGTAACTGACAACTTTCCCATTTGAATGAGCAGTGAGATATGTAATGTAAGTGAACCCCAAAAGGTTGTATAGAACCACCATCCTTCCACAAATGGCAAACTTTCTCATATACCAATCAGGGCTCAAACCCGTGACCTCTGTGCTGAGAGGTAAATGATCTTGAGACCGCGCCTTTGTCCTTATTAAAGTGAAACAAATATATCTTACAACATATTTTTACCAACAATATAATTTATTAAGACTGACTGACTGATACATCTTGATAATTCAAAGACAATAACTCTGATTATAATCAAGCTACTTGAAGAGCTAGTCTGAGGTCTAATGATATAACTGATGTGTTAAGTTTGGTTAAGATAGTGGTACCTGTATACAACATAAGATTTATTTAGTTATAGACAATTATTTTAACAACTCAAGGCACAGAATCTCATTTCTGATTGGTCATATTAATGAAATTACCCCAAATGTTACATTTTTTTTGTCATAAACACCAGTCAGACTGGCCATTATCATGATATTGTCTCAACAAAATTAAACACAATTAATACTCAAATTTTGTTCAATAAAAAATTGCATAGGAATATAATAACCCACAGATTCTTATATCAACAACAACAACTATGCGGACAACTATCAAACTGAGAGAATTGCAATATGGTTTATACAGTTACCATTAAAGTGCAAGGCCAATAACTCTACAAGGAATTAAGTCAGCATATTCACATCACACACAAATACACTTGATGTTGATCATGTATGCAAAGTATCAAGTCAATCGCCTGAAAACTGTGAAAGCAATATGCTCCATAAGCATTGCAATTTATGGTAACAAGGGCAATAACTCAACATGGAATTAAGTCAGCATCACAAGATTTGCGTCACTCACATCTAAACATGTTGTTAATCATGTATGCAAGGTATCAAGTCAATTGCCTGAAAACTGTTTGCTCAACAAGAAATGCAATGTCGTAAATCTAGCAATTGTACTTAGTGCAAGGTCAATTATAAAATTTGTGTCACACATTTACACTTGACGTTGATCATGTATGCTAAGTTTCACATCAATCACCTCAAAAGTGTGGAAGAAGTTTGTTCCACAAGTTAATGACAAGACTGACTCACAGACACAGTGACTCGTATATACACCACTCTTGAACTTCGTTTGCATGGGGTATAATGATTCCTTGGATTTCTGTATGATCCAAAGAATCAATTAATCTGCTGGATACATCAGGTTTCTGTTTCACCAACATATATAACTATATACATGTACCTAGATATTTATAAAAACTAAACTGGTCATCATAATTTTAGACTGGTTCAGTGAAACTGCATATGAGTTCATTGGTATGGTTTATATAATATATGAATAACCAGTCAACATTGAGTTTAGTTTTTAAGTATTTAATTAAAACTAAAGAACGCTGGTGAAACAGATGCCAGGTTACTACAACTAAGGCAATAAATTCACTCAGATATGAATATTCAATATTAGATCTATTTATTAAGGTCCTGCAAAATTGGCAACTTCTATCCCTCTAATATGATGTCATCAGAGGATCTAGAAACTGCTGCCTCTAGTATTTTGGCATCATCAGGGGATCTAGAAACTGCTGTGTACAAAATCTTGATTATTTTTAGAATAGAAGGGATATTGAAATCATCAGTAGAAGATATTTTTCTACATTACAGGTCAATAGGAAAAATTAAAACTTTACAAAATAAAATAAATGAGAACAAATTTAATACTTTTGCTAAAATATATATTGATTTTCACATGTAACCATACTAAACATTAGGTATTCCAAAGAAAACAACAAAAGAATTTTCAAAATTGAGAGTGAGTGCACATGATTTACTAACAGAAAAAGGGTGGAATTTCAAACCCAAATAGCCCCGAGAAAAAAGAATATGCCAATGTTGTAATTCTATTGAAGATGCAGAACACTTTACTCTTGTAACAAATATTCTAATTTAATATAGGAATGAGTTGTTTAGTTATTTCAATCAATCGTCTGATTTAGTTATTTCAATGTCAATCAATCGTCTGATTTACTACCTGGCACTGATGAATTGTTTACATTTTTGAAATGAATACTTTATTTAAACCCTGTTAATGCTGAAGAATGTCAACATTCATGTACATTTATATCTAGATGGCTTATGATGAGATAACTTTGTTTTTGTTTGTTTTGTTTGTTTTGCTTTTCTAGTGCAAATACTTTGTATTTATTCTATGTATGGAAGACAGCTGCTGTAATATTTGTTTTTTTCTGAATGAAAATATTCTATTCTATTCAATTAATCTGATTATTCAGCTCACTACCACAACTATGCCAATGTGCATTGATGCAGTAGTATTGAGGAAATATGATCTCAATGACAACTGATCGTTACACCACTAACGACCATGTATGTATATGTTCATTGTAATAAAAGGTGCGTGGAGGGGGTAATATCTGACCCAGAGTCTACATGACTGTCACCAAACCTGCCACTATTTATGCAGACAATACTTAAAATGAACTGAAATGATGTTTGGAAATGAAAGCTGTGATATTTTGAAGCAGCCTAACAAGGGCCCTAGACTTGGTACAACTACCAATCCCTTGGTTGAAAGTAAGAAATGATGACTAAACTGATAAGAATTGCCACAACTCTCCGCGTGATTCTGGAGCAGCCTACCAAGGGCGCCTGACTTGGTACAACTACCAATCCCTTGGTTGAAAGTAAGAAACGATGACTAAACTGATAAGAATTGCCACAACTCTCCGCGTGATTCTGGAGCAGTCCAAAAAGGGTCCTAGACTTGTTACAACTCACAATCCCTTAGTTAAAGTAAGAAATGACAATGAAACTGGTAAAAGTTGCCACAACTCTGTTATTATAGCAGGTGAGAAGGTTTCTAGATGTAAACAAGCTGTGAAACAGACACGTTTACTTTTGTTTGGCAATGGTAAACTTACAAACTGGAATCTGACACAAACAAAATGTAATCAAACATTTCGATTTAATCTCCGCTGATTGGTACAGGAGATTCACTCCAGTTATAAAGCACTAGATAAAGTAAACAATATAGAAGCTCAGTGAAAGAAAACAAAAATATTACTGTGAAATCATTTATTTTCGTGGGTATCAAATTTTGTGGTTTCCACTTTAAAGACATAATCGTGGGGACTTCAATTCGTTAAAAACCAATTTCAAAAAAACATTTAATTTCACAGCTAAATCAACATCACATAGTGCATTCCAATTATTAACCTCTGATGTAATACACACGTCACGCATCAGGGTTTATCTCACCCCACTGTGCCAATTAAGACACATGCCAATTAGTACCCTAATATACATATACCTAATATACGATATTGAACTAATTGTTATACAAACAAGAGGTGAGAAAAGGAATAGTACGAGTTTTAATCCAGAAAGAGTTTCAAAAGGCAGGCATACTGTAAATAACAATAGTGCTACTTCACGTGACTGATAATGAATAGTTAATCAATGTGCTACGTCTTTTAATAGATACGTTTGTTTTATTCATAAAAAATGTATCACCATATATTTGATCATAAAAAGAAACAATAAAATAAAAAAATAAAATAAAAAACTCCACTAAATAAAAGATATTACTTCACTAGAATTTTACACTTTTTTTACCATGTTTATCTTAATGTAAAAATATGTCACACTGTTTCAAACTGTTTCAACTCGATAACAAGATGACGGTCTATTTTTAACACCTCTGACATTTGACCGAAATACACGCCCATTAGAGTGAATTATAACACATCTCACTACACATGCTCGTCTATGAGCGGATGGACGTAGATTTAAGGATGATATGAGTATTAAAAAATTCCTACACTATTACAGGGCTAGAATTTAACTTTTTTGTGCACTGGCAATTTTGGCCAGTGCCTAAAATTTCAACTGGCCAAATTTGAAAACAACTAGCCAAACCAATTTTCCCAGAAACTTGTAGTCCAAAATTAATTGTTTCAAAGCCCGCGTATTATTTAATATGCATTATTAGCTTGTATTTATTTTATAAACAATGGTATCAAGGTTATTATATATGTTAAGGTATTTCAATTTCATAGCAGTTCTTAAAAAATAAAGTTGTCTTTGTTACTTATTATACTACCTTAAATAAATGCATACAATGATATATCATAAATAAACACTTTTAACTAAACAAAAATATGAATCATGGATTCAACGATAACATGTGCACAGAGACTGAGATCGAGACATACACAAATTTCTATTTATAGAATTAATAATGCCAATGGCCGTTCGTTTTAAAATTAGATCTAGATCTAGCCAAGGATGGTTGTTTAACATGTGTAAATGCTGTGATATCATAGCAATATAGTTTAATTATTATGGATGATCTGTCGATCGCCTGGTTTCTACAACTAACACCATTTTGTCATTGTCAAGTTTATATATAGCCCAGTGTGATACTGAGCTGTCGCTCCCATTTCATTACAGTATTAACGGAAGGATTATTTCTCTTTTTTCTTGTTGGGACTCACTTTCATTCGTCGGTTCAATGGAAAAAAGATGTTATTTTATTAGCCATTTTAACAGCTGACAAAATATGTAAACAATAAATTTGACGGGTTTCAACTTTACTTTTATTTTATAGAGTGAGTGCGCGATCGATCAAACTAGACGCAGTCTACTCATTATGTTGTTGACGGGTTTTAACTTTACATCATTTTTGCAGAATGAACTTGAGATCAAAAACAATTGGGCGCAGTCTTCTCATATTAACTATTTAATACATGGCATTGACAATCATGCTGATAGGGGGTAATTTGGCGCGAGAAGCAAAAGAAATTGGATAAAACTGACAAGAACTCGTTATTTTTACCGGGATAATACTTGTTTATTTTCAAAAATCAATAAAATAAATAAAGTACGTAATTTTTCTCAACTTCAAATCCACTCGCAAAAAAATGCCAGCTTGAGTAATTTCAACTCGCATTTTCAAAATACAGCTCGCATTCTGCGAGTGGCGAGTGCTTAAATTCGAGCCCTGTATTACAAAATCATCAATGTAAAATGAATATTGATGCAATATGACGAAAGAAAATATATAAATAAAGGATGGATTATTTACCACAATGCGCTGCACATAGGCATATGAAAAGAGGCAATTTATATTGACAGCATTACATATAGCGTAAACTAAGTTTGTGGGTATTTGATTTAGGCTCTCAACTAGGCTCTCAACGAAATCAACGAAAATAAGTACCCCACGAAAATTAATTATTTCACAGTATGTTTGTATTATATGTTTCTGAGCTAAACAAAGATTTAAGTCTGAACATACCTTTTCCGCTGTCGTATCACGGTCAACAGTAAAAAAGCCTATTCTTTCAAACTGGAACTTATCCAGGAATTTTTTCCCTTTCACCGATACATCTATATAGGCATTGGGTATAACTTGGAGGGAGTTCTGAAAAGTTACCATAGATAGCTGTCAGAAATATATATATTAATATCTTGTACATGATACCCAAAGGTCACAATGTTCAACGCATCGTTATGGATGTGCGAAAAAGTATTGTCTCATTTTGGTTCATAACATTTTTTGCAGGTTATTTCGGAATATCATTTATAGTGGATTACAAGATAAAGAGTGGACACGAATCATTGTAACTACTTTGAAAATAATGCACTGTTTCTGACCTTGAACCTTGAAGTGTGACCTGACCTTTAAGCTATACACTTGGGTCTTACGTGTGACACATCATCTTATTATGATGAACATATAATGTTACTACAAAATCTGGCAAGTGACTTTAAAGATAAAACATAGAGCGTACATGAAATTTTGTTCATATTCCTGACTTTGATTCCTTATGTGTGACAGTGACCTTTTACAGACCCGGGTTTTAATGTGTAACATGCTTCATTGTGTTTTACAAGTTACAGTCAGGTAAGATTTGACTGACTAAGGTACCAATGTCTACCCACCATTGTGTTGAAAATTGTGTTGTCAGACATATATTTTATTCAGAAATGCTCGAAAATAGAAGTTGATCATAACATTAAAATGAACAGGCTATGTTACAAAATTAATCATGTAAAACAACATAAGAAGTTCAGCTTAAATGCCCCAACATAATTGATTTCATTTATATATGATACATTAAAAGAAAAAATAAGCTTTATTGAAATTGCTGCGCTATTTTTCCTTATAAGAGAAGAGACAAAATATACCCATTTCTAGAGAGTGTATCGGGATACACAATCACTTGAAACTTTATCATTCATCACTATATTTGATATAATGCATGATGTGGGGGGTTTTTTGCAAGCAGATTAGAGAACAAAAAGATGGCCTTGCTCATCAACTATTACTTTATTTGAAATTTGAAGTGTATCATAGCAACAGTTGTCAGGTTTGGTTACAGCAAAAACTCAAAACAAATTTATCTCCCAGAGAATATTCTTGATATATTTTCTCCTATTCTTGTTCATATCCTAAATTCACTGCACTGCCACAGTGACATTTGCTTTCAACGGCAAACTAGAAATGTAAAAGGATATCCCCCATCCATGATTTAGTTTTTCACACTCTTAAAACAGACTCATTGACATTTTATAATCCATGAAACAAGGTGTGCATGGTAGTCCAATAAATGCCCAAGGTAAGTCAGAAACAGTATAAATGGTGTATGTAAATGGAAAAATGAAACTAAATTAATTTCATATTCTATTTTTAGTAAAAGTGACTATGACCCAATTTATTTAGAAACAATTAAAAATTCAGGAACTTATACACTGAATTTCATCTTAATAACATAGAAAGAAAACACCAATTACCAATCAGAAAGCATTTTTCTATTTATAGTAAAGTGACCTAGTCCCTATTTACCTCAAAACTAACACCATACTTCCATTTCATGTTACAAACCTTTACACAAAGTTTCATCAAAGTATTTGACATTATTGGATGGTAAACAATTTTTTAATCTTCTGTCATCTTGAAACAATTCTTTTTTTTTTTTGAATGGGGTTTAACGCCATTTTCAACACATTTCAGGTTATATATAGCATATCCAGTCTTACTGGTGGAGGAAGACCTCAGACTTAGAAGAACCATCATCCTTCGCAGTAACTGGAAACTTTCTCACAAGTTTATGGAGAGAGCAGGACCAACGACCTTAGCAGTGAGAGGCAAGTGATCTTGAGACGGCGCCTTAGACCACTCAGCCAGGGAGGACCCCTTGATATGATTCACCTCAAAATCAATCTTAAGCTTCCTTGCCATGTTCGGAAGTGATCAACAAAATTTTATCACAGTATGTTATTAACGTAAACTAAACATATAGAGAATAAAGTTTATTTTTTCTGGAAAATATACACAAAATTTAATAAAAATTTTTTTTGAAGGAAGCTTACATGTAAGTTATTGAGTGGAAACCATTTCAGGACAAATGCACAAATAGATGCATAAAAAATATCCATAAAGATCACCAAGCAACAAAGTCAGAACCAAGAAAACTTGACAGGCTCAAACTTACTTTATCAACATCTGTTAGGAAGCCACCAGGCACCTCACTGGGATCTTCTGGGCTCTTGTGGAAAAATCTGATTAAAACAATACAAACATCATTTATACACTGTATATGGAGAATATTTTCAAACAACCACAGAAGTAAATTTAGATCAAACTTTGCGCAGCAGAGCCTAACTAAATGCACTACCACAGGTACATAAACTAATGGCTCAGAAAATAATTGAAAATTTGATTAAATTGGAAATAAGGTACGCTCATGATTTTGACTAATTACATGTATATGTATCTACTTGTCCAAAACTTTTCTATCCAAAATATATATATGAATATTTCCTTATAAAATCCATAAGAGTTACGGGCGATTTACCGGTATATTGCGATTTATTTCTGAGCGGTATGTGTATTGTATTGGCAGGGTCTTTATCTGCTGCACCTCAAAACAGTCATAGGTTATGCATAATTCAATATCCTTTAAAATAAAACCGAAAAAAACAAAAAAAAAACAAAAACAAAAAAAAAACAGCCTCAAATCCTTCAAATTATCAAATATAGCTTTACTTCTGTATTCTTTTTATATCAGGCAGAGCTAGTATCGGTTCTAAAGCTCTGACATTTCAAATTTCAATATGTGTATATGACTACTAATTTTGCATCAATAAAACCCTGTTTGACATTGAAACTTTAATTTCAATTTGCATTTAAAAATAAAAGAAGGAAAGAAAACTGCATGTATCTTTATTCTTAATATTAATGTGAAGTTTATTAACTTTTATCTCAAGAATTTGTGAAATATGAGACAATTTATCAATATATTTCTATTAAAATAGTCCATGCCTTCTGTTAGTAATGCCTCAAATTTCAATTGTGATATTGTACTCTTTTAAAACAACACAATATCTAAGTTTCATATTAAGGAGAACTCAAAAGCAAAAGTAGAGTGTTTCCCAATGTTAAGCAGCGTATCGTATCGCCCTACCTGTATCGCGGTACATATCATATCTGAAGCGACCTGGCAATACACAACTCTAATAAGAGTTATTCACTGGTAGACAATAAACCTGAGGTTACTTAACAATCTAGTTAAAGTAAATTGGTATAAGCTAAACTTTTAATAGTCACATAAGTCCCTTCTGTGCATATGCAAGTCTTGAGACTGATCTTGACTTCCATCCATCCTACATTCTACTCATCTTCAGTCTATGAAGAGCATGGTTCAGTTGTACAGCGTCAGACCAATTGGTCAGAGGGTTGCAGGTTTGACTCTCCAACATGGCTATGTGTGGTGTCCTTGAGCAAGACACCTTATCTGCACATGCTTAGTGCTGGTTCTACACAAGAAGACGTCAAGCTTGATTTGTCTCATTTGGAATAAAAAATAAGTAAACTTGTCTGTAAACCTGTACATTGATCTAAACACCTTTTATCACATAAATATACATCACAATAATTACTCACAATCTGTCATACAGCCGAACCTCACAGACTTCAGGGTTGCACACCCACTGTATAAAGCCTTTTGGTTTTTCTGTGTTGGTTGATGACTTACACGTCACAAAGACCTCTGATATATTGCCGCTATCATCCTGAATGTAAATAAAGGTACTCAATAACCTAGCATGAACAAGTGAGTAATATTAGCACTTATTAACTAGCGTCATGTGCAAGCTCCAGTGGTTGAGCACTGGATCCAAGATCAGAGAGTTGTTGGTTCAATCCCCCACCAGACATGTGGTGTCCTTGAGTAAGACACTTTATCCGCATATGCGGAGTGTCACTTGTTTATAAGTTTCAAGCACCAACATGTTTCATAATCAAAGTCAAATAAACACAGTCAAACCTGTCTTAATACAAATTAATTTGCTCTGAAATCATAGAAATTAGAATAATAAATGTGGCTGCTTAACACTAGTGGCTGCTTAATAGAGGTGACCGCATAATTTTGTTACATTGTAGTGAATGAGGTAAAGCTTCAATTGCACACTGCAACATACATGTGACAGCAACACCCCAAGAAGTCACAATATATTGTAAAACACAACACTGGACTGATCAGTCCGACACTATTTCCTACGCCAAATATTATGCGATGGACCTACAGTTTTAACATGCATCATTCTTATTTAGTAAGCCGGGCCTGATTAGCTCAGTCGGTTATGCGTCTGACTATCAATCCAGGGGTCATGAATTTGAATCCCCGCCTGGCAACAGTCTCCGTAATGATCGATATACAACATTGTGTCTCATTATCATTCGTCTCTCACCAATGATTCAAGTGGGAAAGTTATCAGTTACTTGAGGAGATGGGGTGTGCTCGAGTACTGGTTAATCCCAGGAAACAGTGGTTAGGTTAACTGATCGTCTGTTAGCCCTCGATTTTAATGCTGGATAACTTTTGGCCCAACCCTTTTGCTTCTACATGTATATAAAAAAGCAATAAAATATGTTTGAAGTAAAGTAGAGCCACAGCCTCAAACCACATGGCCAAGATCCTGTATTATTTAAAGTATTTTTAGAAATAACCTTGCCGAGGATCAAACCCACACCCTCCCATTTGCAAAGTACAATTAGATGCTTACTCCTGAGCCACACAATTGTAGGTATATTTCATTCAAATTTACCAACTAAATGGATATAAATCAAATAATACATATCTTTAGTAATGCAATTTCAAAGATTCAAATCTCACCCATGAATAAAGGGTCCTGGTTGAATGAAAAACAAGCTTTTTTCTTAAATCTAAGGTGCATTTTATATCATGTAAACCAAGGAATATAAACAAGGAACAGCAGCTCCCAGATATTTTGTGAAAGCATGCGTATTCTCGCAAAACCTAGTGAAATCTCATCTTCAATGAACTCAGCTTTGTTTGTTGTTAGTCTATAATTGTCAATAGTGTTAATACATTATACAAATGATCTATAATGGTTATTAATTTTATCATTTATCCCATCACAAATATAAAGTTTCAAATGTATTACCTGGCATTCTGATACAAAACAAGGAAGTGTGTTACAGAATTTGTACCCCGAAAATATAATTATGAAGAATCTTGTAAAAAAATAGCAAGAATTTATTGAAGAAGAAAAAGCTTAAGCTTTGTTGAAGGTTTTAAATTTCTGATCATTAAAGTAATAAAGTATGACCAGTCTTCATGCCAAGTTTGTGGGCGTGACTGCTCAACAACATAATTATGTCACGCTGACCATAACCTTTGACCTACTTAAACACAAATCTATAGGGACCATCTAACTAATGTGGCCATTGGTACATGTCATACTTGGTGATGATTGAAAACCATTTTTTGATTAAAAAATAACTCCTTCAATATTTGAATGACATTTGACAATGTCGATCCTGTATGTTATGATTATACAGCTACACGTGAAATATTAACTTAATACACAGATCTCTTCAGAGATTATTGATCAGAAACTTATTTCTTACCCTCAGATGCACAAACAAACGAACCAACAGACGGACGAGCTCGTCAATCAAATGTTGTTTCATAGAAATCAGTAACATCTTACCTTGCAAACTTTTTCTACTGCTATGACATACCCAGCATGTCTCAAACCCACAGGTTGGTCCGCTGCAAATCTTTTATAGTTCTTGTCTGCTTTCTGTAACGTAGTTATTTTTCAGTAAAAAAATTAATAAAACAGACCTCCAAATAAGATGATTTAGAAGGTATTTTAATCTCAGGATTAAGCTATATATATAGGTCTCACAACACAGTTGAATTTTCTTCTATGTAAAATTAGGTCAAGGATTTCCATGGTAAAATAAAAAGGATATTCCATATTGAATTTTTTTTTTCCATAGCATGAATGTATTCACACATAAAAATGCACAATAACTGGTTGACCAGCTTGTTTTTTTTTTGAAGGCAGTGCAGTGACTCCTTTTGGAAAAAAGTCCTTAAATGCTCATAAATACATGCATATGTTGAAATCCTATAAAAGTCACTTTTTAACACCAGTGGTGTCTTATTGCAGTACATGCTATGCCAACTTTTGCTTTACTCATCTGCAACATGAAATCACAGCCCCTATGAATCATTTTGAAACTATTTCAAACCAAATTACATAGGACTTTTTTTAAATGGAAGAATCATGTTACTGTGGCAAAAAAGTGGCACAACTGTGTAGTGAGACTTATATACCCTTATAACAGTTTCTAAAACGACAAGTATGCTTACTCCTTACCTTTAAAAATCGAGAGTAAATTTACACTTTCAAAATAATTAAAAAAAAGTTTGTATAAAGAAATATAATTATTCTTTAAATAGATTTTTGTCATCTCAACTCATAACCATTAACTCACTTGTCTCCACAGAGTTCTTGGAGTGGGTAGTGAATACATGTGGTGTATAACCAACCATTAATGCATCAACAAAGTGAGTGAGATCACCTTGCTATATAAATTATATAATCGAATAGAAATGCTAAAAGTGATGCATATGTAAGCAAGTACAATTGCTACCCTTTTTCTTTAAAAAGTCAAGTTAAAACCGAGCGGACATTTACAATAAGGTTTGTTTGTTTGAATATTTAGCATCATTTTCATGCCATGGAGAGCCAACATATATGATTAGTTACCCTAACAACTCTTTCCTGGGATCCTGGAAGATTAATCAGTACTCAAGCACACCTATCTCCGCAAATAATTGACCTTTTCCACTTGAGTCAATGGCGAGAGATGAACGACAATGATACGCAATTTCATATATCAATCACCGAGCGGGGATTCAAATTCATGACTCCTAGTTTGAATCCCAGTCAGACATGCTACCAGCAGAGCTAACCTTGCCAGACACAACAACATCAGAACAAAGTGTGCTTTTTTTATTGTGACAGGATCAAGGAAGATAAAATATGCTACTAACACTAAAATAAAGTTTATACATACTTCTCTAAAATCAGATCTTTCTATGTAGAGTGTTTTACTAAATGGTACTTTGTGAGTACCCTTTGCCTCATCTCCAGGAAAGTCAGGCACAGTTAACTCCCCTGAATGATCTTCAGGAAAATTGGTAATAGTGACCTTTAGTGGGTCAAGAACAGCCATTACTCTGAAAAAGAAAGAATTCGAAAATATTTAATTTTCATCATTTATTTTTTCCTCACTTTTAATTATTTATTCTTTTGAATGGGATTTACTACCATTTTCAACACATTTCAAGTTATATATGGCATATCCAGTTTTACTGGTGGAGGAAGACCTCAGAATGAATCTGAGTAGAACCACAGTCCTTCCGCAATTAACTGGCAAACTTTCTCAAATAAAGTTTTTTTGAGTGAGCGGGCCGCAAATCTATCACCTTAGCTGTGAGAGGCAAGTGATATTGAGACGGAGCCTCAGACCACTCAGCCAGAGTAGACCCTCCCTCACTTTTAAATAATCAATAAAATTTAAACAGTGTCAACTCATTTTTTAAATTTTAAGCTCAAACCTATTTATTATTTGTGGCATTGGTTTCATCCTCAGTTTTCTATGTGTAATATATATGTATTTTAATTATATACAAGGAGATGGGTATTTTTAGGGTTAACTCAAATGTATTGATTTTAAAAACCAAGTCAATTGTTTTTTATAGCCAGCAATGATTCTGATAGGGTAAATTACGTGTAAAATCATTCTCAAATTTGAAGTAAGTGTGTTTGTTTGAATTTTTTCAGTAATACATTGTAGTATATAGAGAAAAATGCTCTCATTGCACAATGCTCAATTCCCAAATATGATAAGATGTCATTTGCAAAATAGAAAATAACTTTAAACAGTAACATTTTACTTGCAAATATACAAATCAATTATAATTTAAAGCCTCAGTTACATCATATTTATTTTCCATGTTCAAAATATTGTCTAATAGCTTGATAAAAACTGGCTTAAAAAAGTAGTTTTTACAGAATGACTATGTTTATTTAGGTATCAAAACGGTCAAAGAATATTATTTAATCCTTATTTAAAAAAGTTTTACAACAAAATTTGTCAACTTTACTACTTCAATCTATTACAATATTACAGAGATTCTGGATTCTTACCAATTTGGTCTCCTCTCACTGGGAGGAGCTCACAATAAAACTATAAAATAAACACTAGTTATTACCTTGGAGCTGTGACATTGAGCACGTCTCGAACACACGCCTCTAACATGACGGGATCCAGGACAGTTTGGGCCATCGTCACCCCAACCTTGGCACAGAACAGATTGATGGCCTCTGGTGGGAATCCACGTCTTCTTAGGGCTGTCAGGGTGAAAAGTCTGGGGTCATCCCAGTCTCTGAAATGCATACCAGATTATCATTTGATTTACATTTGTTCACTATTGCCAGAAAGCAGTTATTTTTAGATTTTAATTGATTCATACTGTTTTTTATTCATACACTATCTTGTGAAGTTTCTGTGTGTGAGAATGCCACTTGTATAGTTTCAAACAATAGAGCAATGGAACTTGGAAAGGTGGGTCATGTCAGACTGTATTAATCAAGTGACATTGAGATGACCTTATTAAAGTATTCGGCTGAATTTAGTTCACAGCTCACAACATTTATAGAATGCTAATGGCCCACAACCAAATTAGCACTTTACATAACATACTATCATATACCTTCACACCTGCTGGGCCAAGTTATCTCCGTTGTTTCCGCGTCTGAAGTTTGAATCCTTGCCCAGCCAGTCTTCGTGATGATGATATACGACACTGCATCTCATTGTCATTCGTCTCTCACCACTAATTTAAGTGGGAAGGTTATCAATTACTTACAGAGATGGGTGAGCTTGAGTACAGGAAAGAGTGGTTAAGTCAACTGAATGTCTATTATCCCTCTGTGGCATAAACATGACACTAAATATCAAAACACGCAAACAAACATACCTTACAAATCCTTCTGTGATGAGTTTGCCGATCTTTCTCTTGGAGACAACTGTATAGTGTAGGTTGAGGCGGCCGTACTCCCACTGGACAGGACAGTAAAGGTCAAGGACATTGCACAGCCAGTAGTATGAAGAACGTCTGCAATTTGAGGAAATCAACTGTACATATATGGCAATATTTGTTCTCGTTTAAGTCATCTTATACCGCAGCAGTGGTCTAATGGTACAGTGTATGTCTCCCATGCCAAAGCAGAAAGTCTAGGGTTCGATCCATGGCCAGGTCATACAAAATACTTGAAAAATGGTATAAGAAGCTTCCTTTTGTTGACCCTCAGCATTTAGAGGATAGTTCTAGGTTTGGTCAGCACATGTAACTGAAAAAATGTTCAAATCGACGCCCAACACCATACAACAACAACAAATCATCTGATGGACCCTTAAACAGGGTATGTGTTACAACCCTCATCTCCCCATTTAAAACTTTATACGGATAAATCTGTATCTGCATTTTATCTAATTGGTTAGGTTGGTTTCATTAGATTGTTTAATTTCCTTCAAGGTCATGACAGGAACAACAATCTTCACTGTCACTGGTAAGTGTCGCATGCCCCCCAAATGGTCTGTGAAAATAACAATATATTCTATAATAGGTAGCAAATGTATCCATGAATATCAAGAGTAATGGACTGATGTTTCAGACTAGACATGCCATTTCATGTTGTTTTTTTTACATTAAAGAATGACCTTGACCTTTGTGTAACCTTGACCTTGACATCTGATGTAAAGGTCTGGGTATTTCTACAGGTAAACACATTATCATGACATGTTGATCACTTGTGTCAAACTATTTTAAAATCCCTCCATGTAAGATAAAGTTACAGACTAGACATGAAATATCAAACAAACTGAAAGTGCAACCTTGAGGTAGGCTCTGGGTCTTAACATGACATATCGTCATGTCATGTTGATCAATTGAGTCAAGTGTTTTTGAAATCCATTCATGTATGATAAAGTTACAGGCCGGAGTCGAAATCTCACACAGATGCAAAGTGTTGTCAAACAAACTTTAAGTGTGACCTTAACCTTTGAGATACAGGTGTGGGTCTTACTTGTTACACATTGTCATGTTATGTTAATCTTTTGTAGCAAGTATTAACAAAATTTATCTATGCATGACAAAGTTACAGACCAGACACGAAATACCGGACATACGGACACTGCGATAACTATATGCCACGCATAAAAAAGAAATACATTGCAAATCAGTTCTACCAGGATTTGTGGAGTATTTATCCCTTCAGAACATTCATAATCTGTTTCATTTTCTTTCCTTCAACATTAAACAATCTTAAAGTTGATGAATACCCAATGTACAGAATATTTCCTGCAGATTTTCGAACACTACATTTTTACTTATTTTACCTTGCCTGAAATTCTTTTGTACAGAGAGAGTGACTAATGTCTTCGATAGAATCACATAAACAATGTGTGAAGTCATACGTCGGATATATGCACCTGTAAAAGTCAGAACAAACATATATTACAATAATTCACCATGCAAATTCATAATTTTATAATGTTTCATACAATTAAATTGTTGCAGTTTCTTGTCAAACTAAATATTTCTAAGAAAATTTGTCCGAGTTGGTTACAGCTGTCATTAGTTTTATATTTTTTGAACTTTAAAGTGTGACCAGGTGATCTTCAAATGTTCAAAAGTTGTGTTATCCTGATCACATGTACAATTCTGTAGAATATTCTGGAATTCTTTCATTAATTGGGCAATCCTTTTAACTCGGAATGAATGGAGAATGATGGCGTATCATCCTCCTCCCCCACACACACATATTTTGATGTTTCCTTCTCTTCTGCAGTGATTAGCAAATGTCCTGTTTTGATCCGAAACCATAAGGTTGGAACAAAGTCAGTTTCAATCATTTTCACCAAGTTATATACCAGTCTGGGGCCAATAATTTCTGACCAATCAAATTCCATTTAACATAACTAGTAAGAAAGATGTTTCAAAATGGCTGTCATGGCAACATGCTCATTATAAAAATATACATATTTATTTTATTTTCCTCAAAATTGAGGTTTTAAAACGATGTAACACATGTGTGGATAATACACAAGTAAAAACAGCATATGGAACGTGTTCACTCACCATTTATCGCCAGACCTATGATGAGGAGCAAACTTTATTCTGTACGCCACTGGATCTTTTTTCCCTTCTTCTAGAGTCGTCTTCATACGGAGAGTGGCATCCCCTTCCTGAATCTTGCCATTCTTCATGTCCTGCATTTATAAACAGTAGATTTTAGTGGGTAGTTAATTGCTCAATAAAACTAGATGCCCAAAGACTACAATGTTGAGTTCACCATTATATATCTGTATATTGTTCCATTATGATGAACATTTATGGCACATTAATTTGAAGTTTGTCAAGTGGTTTACAAAACAGAGAGTGGACAGGCAAATTTTACCTATTTCTTACTTTTAACCTCAAAGCATGACCTTGACCTTTGACCTACGGACCTGGACCTAGCACACGGCAAATCTGAATATGGTGGACATACGACCATGTTATTTCATAACCAGTTCAAGCAGTGGTTTATCAGATATGGAGTAGACACAAAAGTTTGGACCCATTTCTGACCTTGAGCCGAGCCCAATTAGCTCAGTTTTTAGCGCGTCTGACAATCAATCCAGGGGTCATGAGTTTGAATCCCTGCATGGCCACAATCTCCTTGATGTTTGATAAATGACATTGCGTCTCATTATCATTTGTTTCTCACCGCTGATTCAAGTGGGAAAGTTATCAGTTACTTGCGAAAATGGGGTTTGCTCGAGTTCTGGTTAACCTTACAGGATCCCAGAAAACAGTGGTTAGGTTAACTGATCGTCTGTTAGACCTCAATGGCATTAAATGGTGCTAAATATTCAATCAAACAATCAATGACCTTGAACCTCCAAGTGTAACCGTAGAATTAAGGACCTTAGTTTTACTTCCTTTCATTATAGGGAAAATTTGTGCCACGTTCTCTGAAAATACCTCTACGCATGCAAATACGCCTCTCATATAACTGTACAGATGGAGTCACAGATATTCTCACCTCAAATAACTGTAAGGACTCCTCTGTAGGCCTGTCTCTCCAAGGGGAATCAGGTGGGTTGAAACCCTTTATTTCCTCAGGCCTCTGGTGACATATATATGCATGGCCTCTTTTGATTAGTTCCACAGCATACGCATACAGTTTATCAAAGTTGTCCGAAGCATGTGTTACCTTCCATGGCTTGTAGCCTGTGAAATAATAAACACCATAATTTATGTCGTTTTTATTTATAAACATTTGTGTATTACATTACAGTTAATTCATTATTTGGTAGAAAGTCAAGTTACAATGTTTATTTTGTTTTCTTTTTTTAAATGTTGATTAATATCATGCTCAATGCAATGCAGGTTATAGAGGGCATTCTGTTCTATTTGCAGAATGAGTCAACGCCATTTTCAATACATTAAGGCTATATATGGCATGTCCAGTTTTAATAGTGGAGGAAGACCTCAGAATGAATCCGAGTAGAACCACCGTCCTCCCACAAGTAACTGGCAAACTTTCTCGCATAAGTCTTTGTAGTGAGTGGGAATCAAACCTATGATATTAGCGGTGAGAGGTGCAAGTGTACATTGTATAATTTAAACCAGCATTGTTTTAGAACTACCTCGAATATGCCACAGGCACATGGAAAGATACCCCATCCAGTAGTTTTTAGTTTAATTTAAACTGAAAACTCACATAGCGAAACAAGTTCTTACAACTTTATAGCAAATCACACTCGTAGTCTTCTCGGGTAGAACCATTACCAAGCATATTTGGATAAAGTGTCTTGCTTAAGAACACTTCACATACACTAGTTATGGCTGAGGATCAAATCATGGCCCTCCGATCCTTGGTCAATGCTCTATCACTAGACCATGCACTCCACACACTCAGTCATAGAACAGAACAATCTGGTCCTAAAACTATTCTCTAAAAGTTGAGCCTAGGTCGACAAACTCCTAGTATCATTCTTTTCAAATTTCCCCTCAATTGCACTATTTTTTCCCAATCTTGAAGGCTTAGGCCTCTTCCAAATTTCCAGAAAAAAAGGTTCTAGTGTGTTAAACATGTAAAGATGACTCCAATACAAGCCACTACAAGATATTACTAATGCTTCTGTACCTAACCATTCGACCATCTCCTTTATGGATTTGAAAAATTTCTCCTCCTCCTTTTCAGGGTTGGTATCATCGTATCTGAGGTACGTAACTCCACCGTAGGCCTGGAATATACAACAGTTCAGACAGTTACACATTAGGATGATTTTATTTATTTCTGAATTTTCATAATCAGGTTCAGCCATATTTGTCTTTGACCCTTTGGCCCCTTAATTTCAACGAGTCTGACCAGAAGTAAGCTTTTCTGACACAACATACCTTTTAAGTTTTTGTTGTTGTTTTAAAAAACAAAGGTGTTAAGCAATGCTTTCAACTATTTTTCAGTAATGTCAAAATGGTGTCTACTTGAGGCAGTATTCTAAGCACTGCCACATAGGAGCATCATGCCGCAGATACAAGGTATGATACCCGAACCAGTCACATTATAATTACTATAACTACAGGCTGATTAGACCTAGAACTATCCTTTAAATGCTGAGTGCCAAACGAGGAAGCTTCTAGTACCATTTTTCAAGTCTTTGGTATGACCCTACCAGAGATCAAACCCATGACCTTCAGCATGCGAGATGGACACTCAAGACTTAGACCACCACTTTGTAGGCGACAGACAGATAAAATGATTATTGTTAGTCATATTTGCAGGAGCATAAAAACTCAAAGAATAACTTACTCGAGCATAACCAAAGTTGAAGTTGATAGCCTTCGCATGACCAATATGTAAAATTCCATTAGGCTCTGGCGGGAAACGGGTGTAAACCTGAATATACAAAAATCATTTTTTCATCTCATATCATAGTTTGAATTATTTCATATTCTGTTTTTACAAGAGAGCCACATCATCTTAATATTGCTCACCTATGGCATAAGAGAATGTGCTAAACAAAACAATTTGCTTGATGAACACATTTCAAGTTATTGGGGCATATCCAGTTTAATTGGAAGACCTCAGAATGAATCTGAGTAGACCTACTGTTTATAAATAACTAGCAAACTTTCTCAAACCTACGACCTTAGTGGTGAGAGTTTAGTGATCTTGAAATAGACTAGACGCCTTTCAATTACAGTCAAACTTGCAGTAGCGACCACTTGTTATAAGCGACCCCCTGATGTAAGCCACCACATTAAATAACCCCAACGAATTTCATTCATAATTACACATGCAATAAGCGACCACTTGCTCTCTGCGACCAGCGACCGCTTTAAATCCATCAAATTTCAACAAATATCCTTTACCATACGACCATGAAAACACGAGGTGTGAAATTTCAGCATCATGTTTTGTGTACAAGACAAATGTGTAAGTGTAAAATTGTCCATCTCCGGATCTCCGAGGAAAGGTGCTAAAAATAACCTGAGGCCAAATACTGCAGCGTCTCGTGGTAAAAGCCGATAATTGTTCGATAACAAGTTATAGAGTTGAAACACTTTAACCCCAATCATATATCAACGTTTGATCATTGTTTGGGTGGAATAAATTGATGTTTTCTATTTGTTTTATTACGATTAAAGAATTGTCAATTACTTTAATAAAATTGGAATTAAAGATTGGACAGTTTGAGGTTTGTTTGTTGTTTGTTTTTATTATGACAAAAAATATTAAATAGGTTTGATCAGACTTTTTGATCAGGTTAAATTGGAAAATTGAGATTGGACTGTGTGCCGTTTGTTTTTATATTTTTTATTATGATTAAAAATTATAATAACGTTCGGTTATTTGATCAGCGTTTTGATAAGATAAAATTGGAAACTAAAGACAAAACAGTTTGTCATTGTTTTCATCGACAGTTTGAAAGTTTTTACGACAAAAATGAGTAAACATAAGACAATGAATATCAAAGTTTATTTGACTGGGTTTCAATATTGTGGTTTCATACTGTGATATTCTATCAACGTTGCCATATCTTCAGCAAAGAGAAAATGTCTAACATTAGAACAGCGGGTGAAAGCCCTAAAAATGATGGAAACCTACATGTATTATATAAGACAAAAAAAAGACCAACAAAAAAACATTTTACCCCAATAAGAGACCACCTGCCTTAAGAGACCACTTTTCAGATTTCCCTTTAGTGGTCTCTTAAAGACAGGTTTGACTGTATTTACTATATTCATGATTTACCATATTCATGCCATCAGAAATAAGCGTCATCCAAAAACAAGAGTTGTCAAAAGACAACAAAGCTCGCTGATGGGATAAAACTCACAACCAATGCAAAGATTGAGATTGGAGGCAAACACCAAAACTTAATGCAAAAGTTTATGTCTACAGACGAAAAATTAAGTCCAAGGGGGCCATAACTTTGCCAAAATGCAACCCCAGTTACATGTATGGTTCTTGTCTCTCTGTGTTCCATCGATGATGGTGAACACACATGTGAAGTTTCATTCATATCCAATGAGTGGTTGCATAAATATCTTACCTGATAAAAAAATCTAACCTGAAAAATTATGTCCAAAAAGGGCAATAACTCTACCAAAATGCAACCAAGAGTTAAGTCCAAAAAGGGCCATAACTCTACCAAAATGCAACCCAGAGTTATGGTTCTTGTCTCTGTGTGTTTCATTGATGATGGTGAACACACATGCGAAATTTCATTCATATCCAATGAGTGGTTGCATAGATATATTAATATTAAATGCAAAAGTTTAACCCAGGTGTCTACAGACAACGCCAAAAAGTGTGAAGTGAAAGTTTATAAAGAATACCAAAATTATATTAAGGCATCTTTTCTGTTTTCATTTTGTCATAAATAATTTAGTTGCTATGAACCAAACTCTGAAATATAAATGTTAAAATGATTAGACGATGCTGATTTTTCGTTAATACTCTCGGGAACTGTCTTAACGCTATAGCCAGGATTCACGGAATAAATATCCCAAGGTACACTGCACTTCACTATATCTGGTCGAAGTACCGTTAACAAACACATGACAATGTGTGATAAATAGGAGACCATTGTTTGTTTGCGTAAATCAATTAAAAGGGATGTTGTTCATAAGAATTAGAAGTCATTATCATGTCGGTCTGAATTATCAAGGTGTAATTGATGCACAAATACATGATAACAGTTTGGAAAAACTCAATGAGTGATTTAGTTGAGATTCTTGTTTAATTCATCAATTTTTAGACAAGTTTTTAATAAATCTAGTTGAAAATATCAATTTTAAATTTGGGAGCTATAGAAAAAAACACTTTATAATAACTTTCGCGTTATACTGGACCATGTGATAACGGGACCCAAGTGTTCTGAACAAACCTTTGTATTTTCAATTTAATCCAAATAGTATTTTGTGAGATATGACCTTCTTCAAAAGTGGGTTAAACACAACACTCAGTACTGGTTCTACTCATGAAACTGACCCAAAAGCCATTCGTGTCAGCTCTGGTTTTTCTTCCCACTCTAGGAAAAATAAATTAGTATCAACTTAATTTCATGATTTTTTTAAATGGGGTTTAACGCAAGTTTCAACACATTTCAGGCTATATATGACATATCCAGTTTTATTGGTGGAGGAAGACCTCAAAATGAACCACCGTCCTAAGGCTAACCCAAGTAACTGACAAACTTTCTCAATAAAGTTTTTGGAGTGAGCTGGACACAAACCTGAATCTTAGCGGTGAGGGGTAAGTGATCTTGAGACAGCACCTAGGACCACTTGGCCACAGAGGTCCCCTAGATTTCATGATTAATATATGAGAGTTCATCATTCTGATTTTTACCTTTCCACCTGTATTCTTCAGGTGCTGTTTCATCAGATCCATGGTTTTGTCTGTGATGACATAGCCATCTGTCTTGTAGTTTTCACCTGTTTGAAAAAAAAAGTTTGACATTTAAAACCTTTGTTTTATTTCTGTGGTGGGCCACCCTACAAGCCTGTTTTCCTTTGTAATAAGTAATACATACTGCCAAAACTCCAATCTCAGCAAGGGTTAAATTTTTGCTTTATTTGCGGGACTGCATGATTCATAAACTTTAATCCCGGCAAGAATATCAAATTAATTTATATAAAATTCTAATTTCATCTGGCACAAAATAATTCCGTCAATAATGTGTTTTAATTTTTTTTATTTTACCTCGAATGTGAAACAAGTTTTTAAAACTTAGGTAAACATGCTTGAAGTATTCCTGGGTAAACCCAGTACTAAGAATATGTGGATTAAGTGTCTTGTTAAAGGGCATCACACAGTCGTATTGGACGATCAAACTAATGACCCTCCGTTCTTGGGTCCGATGCATTATCAATGGCCCATGTGCTCCAAACAAAAATGCATAATATGTAACAGATCCATAACTATATTCATTGCTGGATCAAAATGAAATCCTCGTATATATATATATATATATATATGCACGACCAATTCATGGATTTCTTGACAGTTTCAAGCTTTGATTTTATTTCTGACTCCATTTCAACTAAAATAATTAAAAGATGTACAGTTGTGCTCAAATGTATACTGCCATATATTTTTGGGAAATGTCACTGGTAAGTGTCGCATGCCCACTAAATGATCTGTGAAAATAACGATATATTTATATAATAGGTAGCGATGTATCCATGAATATCAACAGTCATAGACTGATGTTTCAGACTAGACACACGATTTGATGTTGTTTTTTTACATTAAAGTGTGTCCTTGACCTTTTTGTAACCTTGTCCATGAAAGCTAATGTAAAGGTCTTGGTATTTCTACAGGTAAATGCAGGAGACACATCATCATGACATGTTGATCACTTGTGTCAAGCTATTTTAAAATCCCTTCATGTAAAACAAAGTTACAGACCATAAATGAAATATCAAACAAACTAAAAGTGTGACCTTGACCTTTGAGGTAAGGTTCTTGGTCTTAATGCGGCACTTTGTCATGTCATGTTGATCAATTGATAAATTGAGTTAAGTGTTTTTGAAATCCATCCAGGTATGATAAAGTTACAGACTGGACTTGAAATCTCAAACAAACTCAAAGTGTTGTTGAATAAACTCAAAGTGTGAGCTTGGCCTTTGGGGTACAGGTCTGTGTCTTATGTGCGACACATCGTCATGTTATCTTGATCAATTGAGCCAAGTTAAAGACAAAGTTACAGATCAGACACAAAATATCAAACAAATTGAAAGTGTGACCTTGACCTTAAGAAAAGATTCTGGGTCTTACACGTGGCACTTCATCATGTCATGTTAATCAACTCAGCAAAGTGTTTTTGAAATTTATCCATTGGTGACAATGTTACAGGCCATACATGAAATCTCAAACATACTGAAAGTATTGTCAAAGTTAAATTGTGAGCTTGAGCTTTGCAGTGGGAGTTTAGGTATTACGCGCGCCATGTCGCCATGTTATGATGATCATTTTTAGCAAGTATTTATAAAATCCATCAATGCATGACAAAGTTACAGACCGGACACAAAATCTCATACAGTCTCAAAGTGTTGTCAAACAAACTCAAAGTGTATTCCTTTACCTTTGAGGTACAGGTGTGGGTCTTATGCGCGACATGTCATCATGTCATGCTGATGAATTGAGCCAAATGTTTTGAAATTTATCCATCTCAGACTGAAAGTGTTGTCAAATATAGGACATAGTTCCAACTCCCATCCCTCAAATTTTTTCCTGGAATAGTCCTCACTTCAAATTCATTTTTAACATCTTATATCAAAACAGCGTTCGCTCGAAACAGTACTTTATATTACAATGCTGCCACACTTACAATAATACCAAGGACACATTGTATGGACATGGCATCTAATTCTTACTCCTCAAAAACTCCAGATGTACATGTGTGCAGACAGATACAAATTCATGGACTTAAATTTTGCTTAAGAGATTTCTTACCACATTTATGAAACTTGATTGCCTCGCCCATCAGCTCCATAAAACTCATTACCTCCCCTTCTTTACTCAAAACTGAAATATGCACAAAGATATACATTTAAGAAAATAAATATACAAAAACAATAAAACTTGATAATATTATCTGACATACTGGTATCATTAAGTTTATCAACCCATTAATTAGTGCCTGAGAGAAAAAGATTTGTTTGATCATGGAGCAATTCTAATAGTCAGTTTACATCAGCTTCCCTTAATGACTTTCCGCAAATGATACCAAAATCAGTAAATTATGACAAAGAAAATTATATATCTTTTTCGTTGTAGTTCTCCTTACAGACTTTATATCCAGTTGTAATTGTAAAGAACAAGTAGACCAGATGACCCAACTTAAGTAACTAGCAAACTAACTCACATAAAGGCTTTGCACCACCTACAATCCCATCTGTGAGAGGCAAATAACTTGATAAAGACCAACTGAACACAAGGCCACTCTTAAAAAATTGCTTGTTTGCCATTTCCGACTCATACATTTTAGGGGTGTGTAGGTAGGTAGGTAAATTCTTTTTCATTTGTAATCAATCAGAGAATCTTTTTAATGACAAAGAATATTTTAAATGGACACAAAAAAACACACATAAAAAACAAACAACAACAAAAAAAACACCCCAAAAAAATTTCCTGACCTGCAGGATTGTTTTGGGTCGGCCAAAAGCGGCAAACAAGCAATATTTTAATTTAGGCCCAAGTACACTTTGAAGGACCCGCAATGTTAAAGATTTATAGTTATTTTAACAATAATAGTAACACTGTCAGTGTGTAATAGGATGTAGCCCAGTGCACGACTCCCAGCTTTCCTGGGCTTCAGTCTCAGCATAGCTGCATATTTTTTTCTTTGCAGGTTAAACACACCTATACTTACAATTTCCTGAAGTTGCTGCCTCCTTAATTTTGTCCTTTTGTTTGACATTTTCTGAATCTTTTGGTGGCTTGCTCGTCTGAAATGTTAATACACGCTGCTTTACAAAATTAAATAAAATACCAATAATTCACAAATTTGTTATTTAAGATATATTATTAATAAGACACAGAAATATACAGGTTTCTCCACAAGCCATTTAAGCACAGGGGCACCCCAGCACTTGATTATCATAAATCATTCCCCTAGCACTTGAATCTTTAACAAAATTTTATAAAAGCTCACTTTCCTCTAAATCATTGTTTTTCTTTGCATATCTTTTCTCAGTTTAATGCCTCAAATGAAACATACTTCACTGCGGTACTGTTATAACTTGGTCCAATATAATGCGGATCGGGGTTTTTGTTTGGCTCCAATTTTTTCGGCAGAGAGGAGAGGGGGGAGGTGGGGGAATGTCATGATGTAATTCTTGAAAATATGTATGAATGATCAAAATTTTATAACAAAAATGACAACCAAACAATATATCGTCGCCATGATTTGATTTGATCATCGCTCATCTTCTACTCACCAATAAATCTTGATAAGAACAAACTATTATAACCTTTACCTCACGGTGGTTTAAAGGATAGTTTCAGAGATTGATTCATGCCAGCATTGAGTATTAACAGTTTGTAATAATCAGAGTGATTCAATAAATGCTGACATGCACCAAACACGGAAGCCTTTTGTAAACTTTATTATTATCGAGTGATCAAGTAACCGAGTGGTTGACAGGAATAAATATACTGCGGTTATTTTACCATATCATTCCTTAATCATGTCTGGAAATAGTAGAAAGACAAATAATCTTTATTCTTTTTTAATATTGCAACACTAATGGCATTGACTTCAAATTAAATTGAAGCTTGATTTTTCTTATATAGACATCTTTTTTTATATCCGGATTACAAGGAAATAGCTGCCAATTTTAGTTTTATCAAAACACGAGAACGTTTTTCTTTTCTTTTTTTATTTATCAATTATATTCATACCTAAGTGTATCTATTGTAACCAGAAATGCGTATCACATTACAATGCAAACAATACCATTCACTTAGAGTTGGACAGCACAACTGGGGTGAATAACCAACTTCCATTTATCAAGGTGATTATCTCTATAACGCGGTCCGCGTAGAGCGCGTTTCATTTTCTGGACCTTAAGATCTGCGTTATAATGGGACCTGAGTGTTATAGTAAATAACATGACTTTAACCGATTCATACAAATTTTATTAGTAAAATGTTTCAATGAGTGTCCTAAACAGCGCTTGAAAATGTGTTAAAGGCGTTTACGCGCTCGCATTCCTTCCTGTGGAGAAGAACCCTGATATAATAACATTCAATTTCTATAACAGCACCAGTACGTGTTAAAGATGAAAATATGTACTTATCATTTTTTAAACTTGTTTTTACTGTTTGGATGTCTTGACATTGAAGATAATTATACTGTAAGCAAGACAGAGAAATAAAATAACACCACATTTCTTTAACACCATCACTGCATGTTAATGTGAAAAACATTGTAATAAACAACTTGTTTGTACTGTTTTTGTTTTAAAGTAGTTTACCTTTTGTTTGACGGGTTTTTCCAAATCTTCAGCTGTTTTTGGACCCAACAAATCCAAAACCTAAAACATACAGATAATATAGGCTAAAACGTTGTGTCAGTAACCTGTTGAATCATGAACAGAGCATGAAATAAAAATATAACAGCTGCCCTGGCAATGTAGTTCATTTGATGTACGAGGAAATGATTAATCATGAATAAACTGGTATTTTTTGTTTGAATGTTTGTTTGAATTTTCAACACACTGCGGGTTATATATGGCATATCCAATTTTAATTAGTGGAGAAATATCTCATAATAACTTGCAGTAGAACCACTGTACTTCCCCACAAGTAACTGGCGACCGTTCTCTCATAAAGTTTTTGGAACGAGCGGGCTTGAACCTACCACCTTATCGGCATTGGAGGACACTAAACAGGTGAAATGTTTGAATTTTCAATGCATATCATACTATAAAATGGGTTGAGTATCATACCATATGATATGGTATGATACTCAACCCAGTTTATAGTATCAATACTGACATTAGGTTTGCCAGGCAACAACTCTTCTCTAAAATCTCACCATCAAACAAATGATCTTGCACATTTCATTAATACTCAGTATAGTATTTATGGTATTATATCACTACTTAGCATATTGCAGACTTGACACACTTCCCAACCAGTCATTCTACTGACACCTGACCAACCAGTGCAACAGTAGTTATTGTTTTTATCAATTATCAATTTTTAATTGTTCTCCATCAATGAAATATAATGTTGCAAACATATAATGTGATACCCCACCTGTCATATTATCTCATCAAAAGAGGTGTATACATATATATGGTACAATAGATAAGAGTGCCCGCCACTCAAACCAAAGGTTGCCGGTTTCATCAGAGACTCACCCAGATACCCTCTCAAAATCAACAAATCAAATCACATAACATAATACTATTGATTGATTGACTGCTTGATTGAATATTTAGCGTCATTTTTATGCCATCAAGGGCTAACACATGATCTGTTAATCTTACCACTGTCTCCTGGGATCCTGAAAAGTTTACCAGTACTTGAGCACAACCCATCTCTGCAAGTAACTGATAGTTTTTCCACTTGAATCATCTGTGAGATGACTGATAATGAGACACAATGTCACATATCAATGATTACAGAGACTGTTGCCGGGCAGGGATTCGAACTCACGACCCTGGATTTACAGTCAGACGCATTACCGACTGAGCTAATCGGACCCGGCAACATAACACATAAACAAATTATCTTAATAATCTTGCCAACCTATCATGTATAACTTTGTTAATAAACATTTGTAAAAACATAGCAATTAAGGAATGTTGCCACAGCTTTTATCTCATTACCTGCATGTCCACTTCATGCTTGATTGCTTTCCCATCAGCCCACTTTAAATTGGAGCGAGCTTCACCTGAAATACACCATTTCTTACGGTAATTGGTTTTTAATCTAAAAATATACCTCTTGTTGGCATAGCATGGAAAAGTTTAACATATCAGTACAATATTTTTAGGATAGGATATAATGGTGTGGGTAGGTGTGTGTCACATGTCCAAAACAAAATTATTTTTATTTAGTTTACTTTGATTGTGAAACCAAATTATTACAACTTATACTCAAAGTCTTCTTAGGCTGATTAAGTACTAAGCATATGCAGAAAAAGTGCCTTGCTCAAGGGCACCACACATAGCCATTGGGAAGCAAGGAGCCCACGACCTTCTGATCCTGTGCTCTACCACAAGACTAGATACTCCTTTAAAGACATTGTAGAGCAGAAGGATTCTAAATCAATAAGAGTTAAGCTGAGTTCTTGGTTCTTTTTGAGACAACATTGTGTCAACAAGTCATAATCTGGTAATATAAGACATGTCATATTTCTGGTCATTG
Source organism: Panopea generosa (assembly GCA_029582155.1). NCBI lineage: Eukaryota > Metazoa > Mollusca > Bivalvia > Adapedonta > Hiatellidae > Panopea > Panopea generosa. Next base: position 39,652,011 of record CM055903.1, read on the forward strand.
AGTCGACAAGTCATAATTCATTGATAGCATGCTACGATTCAGTAACAATCACCGTTAGTTCACCAATCAATGATTTTCAACAGACAGTACAAAAATCCCTTTCTTATTAAAACATTACCTTTCCTTAGCAGATATAAAATCTGACTGGGACTCTAGCCTATAACATACATGTATAAATACCAAGTTTAAACTTAAACAAAACTGTGTTTACCATATAAATTAATCAACATTTGTACTACTTTATCTCTTTTCAATACATAAGAAAAATACATTACTTCAATAACATCTTGCTTAAGTATACTATCAATTGCATTGAAACAATATCTTACATTTTTTACAATACTATTTTGTCATTACAATGCACCAACTAGAGTAATGTAGAATATATCTATTTTGCATTAGTAATGCAAGAGTAAAATGTAACATCAACATTATCGTAATAGTAAAATGCCATATCAATAGAATCATTATATAAATTAGTGAAATACCAATGAATAAGCAAATGTAATAAAATTATGCAGACCGTACAGGTATCTCCCCGTGTGAGTTTATCCAACAATTACCGACTCACCCATTACTAAGCACAAACTACACTTGTACAGGGCATGAAATTTCATATGAAATTTACACGTCCTCCCTTTCCAGCATTTATTATATTTATTATTGAAAGCTGAAAATCAAAGAAATAATTAAGGTCAGTTTCTTAAATCTTACCTGTCCTGAAGTTGAACAATGTTTGCTCATCATGTTTTGAGCAGACAAGTGGAATTTTCCAGCCCTGTGGTATAAAGTTACCACTCTTTCTGAGTCTAGTTATTACTTACCCATTAATAATCCCATGTTGTATTTATATCTTTTGACCAGAAGTTGATCTTTGTGTTTCTGTACGACTCCCTCTACTGCTGCTTCCACCTGGTCCGGGTGATAACCACGCCCACACCACACTCTGCCTCCAGGGCTTTCATGTCAACTGGTTCTAGTGGATTATGTCTCAGGTAATCCATGGCAGCTGTATAGTAAATAGTACAATTACTTGTTCGATGTCTGGTGAGTTTGATGGGTCTATTTACACTGGACTTTAGAAGAGCAGATGTAAGTAAATAACTCTTTCATTTGAAAAATCAATATATGAAATATTCTGTTTTTTATTAAAAAGACTGATTTAGTGAAAAAGGGACATTTTAAAGCTTTTGGTCAACAAGAACAAATCATATAAATTCTGAAAATTTAGACAATTGATAAAAAACAACACATTTTTATTCAGTGGATGTTTCATTTTTGTTTGAAATATACATAAATTACTTACCGGTTACCTGGGCTTCTGATGTGAATTTTTTAGCAGCAATGTACTCAACCAGAAGAATCTGATATTTACGGGTCTTAAGCTTGGTAGCCACATGGTACAGTAACTTTCCCACATCTTTATCAGTTGGCAGCGATGGAGAAACTTTTCCAACCTGAATCCAATCAAACATGATTTTTTAAAATTGTATCAAGGCCATATTGATTTCAAAATATGTGCCACAATATAACTTTAACTGAAGTTTTGATTTATAAATTTCAGAAGTAGCTACTTTAATACAAAAAACAAATACCTGCAACCCGACTGGCTCAGTCGTAAGAGTATTGGTCCTATCAGCGAAAGGTCAGTGCTCCAAGAAAAAAACATTTTGGGACTAGCCCAGGGCAAGTAAAATAACTTGCCCTGATCAACGGTTCACATGCCCAGATTTTTATTACCAATACACCTTGCGGTATAATATGAAATATGTAAACATAGACTTAAATGTATTTATTTTGTGTAGGGTTTGCTCCCCTTAACATTATGCATACATGTCTAAATCACAAGTTTTAGAGTTTGAATAAGACCGAGAGAAGTGAAAGAATTTCAGTGAAAACTGACTTTGTCTCTATCAGTATGCCAAAGTTATTACATTGTATTTAATCTTTGTTCTTAATTGACTATCATTTCTGTTCTGTCGATTCAGTGGCAGTGTGGGAGCAGGAGTATATTTAAAACATTATTTTAAATATCTTTCTCTTCTTTTCTAATTATTGCTGTCATAACATACAATAATGGCAATGTCAAGTCAACAAAGCTATTTAATCTATCCAAGAGAACTTGGCAATATGATAAATAAATGCAGTCTATGATAGCCCTCAAATATCTAGAAAGTGCAACAAGTCAAATATTTCAAATATTAAAAAAAAATCCCACAGTATTGATCTTAATTGTTGTTTTCATTACTATATTTAAATCATGCCAAAGAAAATTACACACTGAAACTACACAACCAAAGAGCAATAAGTTTATTACTATAATACCCCACCCACATTTTTGTTTACCGTAAACTTAAATATCAACTTTCACGATTTCACAGAAGAAAATTTGTATACATACAGTTCCAATTATTGTAAATCTACGAAATATTTATAAAATTACCAGAACCTAATGCTGACATTTTATATAACGCGATCGATCGCAAATTATCTTTAAAAACAATCAGATTTTAGAAATAGTTACCATTTTGGCAAAGGGAGATAATTTTATACTTTTCATAATGGAGAATTTGAGAGACACTCGCGAATTACGTCATCGCCTATTTTTTTGCTCAGGTAGGTGGTAAGTTATGTGTACCTTGGTCGTAAGATATCCGACCAATCAGTGCGGTTATTCAAAATAGATTAATTTATATTCAAAACTATCAACTAATTACATTAGAGGAATAAAAATAGATAAATGAATATGCATGAAAGTTTTTTTCCAAAGTCGCATTATCGGCCATGTGGTGTGATAAACACCGCAGGGGTCATTTGTTTATACTGATTACTTACGGTCTACAAACAACAGTTTGACCGGTGTCGTATCGGATAGAGATATTTGCAGACCTGTGAATTGTGAAAACTAGCTTGTCCGATTTTTAAGACAAGCCCGACAGGCAAGTAACTTTGAAAAAGGCACATGCCCGGATCCAGATTTGACAAGCCCCGGGCATTGGGCTATCCTATTCTTGGAGCACTGAAGGTTCTGCTTAAGTGTGTCAGTTTGATTACATTTTTTTTCTAGGCCATTATAAATTAATTGATAGATTTTCATCCCTGCCTGACCACCCTTTATTTTTAACCCGTTTTATAGTTTTCACAATGGAACCACAATTTGTCAAAACTTTTGATCTTCAAATGAATTATGACATATCCATTTCAATGTCTGAAAAATTTAAAAATAAAAAATGAATTTGCACCCGCCTATATTTTGAAACAAATTTGGATGAAAATGTAGGAATTAAATTTATTATGGCCTTATCTGTCACATGTTATATAGGGGAAATAATTTGGATCTCTGTTCTTGTGTGATTTTAGCATCTATTTAAACTTTCGTCATGAAAATGTAACATACATAATGTTGGCAGCCCGGACACAGGGTGCATTGGTTCAAACTTTTTGTGACATTTTATGAGACTACTGCATATGTGTTTCCCAGTCACTGTAAATTAAAGGTTAATATATTACTGTAAGATTTGCTTAGAATGCTTGTAGGGACCTGTGACCGCTAAGTTTTCACTTCTGCGAAGTTTTGCTGTTATTTGGATACACTTACTGGCTTGTTTACAAATGCTATGGTTCAAATAATAATCATTTATACCCATGCTGTTTAAGAACATTTTAATTTATTGTTTTCACAAAATATGCCATTCGAATTTATTTCTTATCACATTTGGTTAAAAATTAAGAGTGTGGAGCTAAATTGAATTCTATTTAAAGAAATCATAGTATGGTGAAAAAATGGTGGGTGTAAGATAAGAAAATGTTCAGTTTAAAAAGATTTCAAAGAAATAATATTTCAATATTATTAACAAAAGCAGAAAACCTACTGTAACAGAAGGTAGTTTCGATTTTCAAACATCTACAACCGTAGTAAACAAAGTCATTAGTTCACAGTTAACTTCTGAGATATCATGTTTGAAAATGACTGACAAGGTAGTATACTGGTTAAACCTACAACCGCAAGTCTAAAACTTGTCAACCATGTAAATAATTGCATCAATAATAAACAGTAATAAAGTTACTCAAGTGTGCTGAGTAATTAACAGTTGCCAGTACGAAATGTAAACAAATGCTGATGCTAACGTAAGTGGGAGCTTTGAGCATGTCTGGGATATTTTTATTATACAGGTATTAGCGGCAATAGGTATATCCCGGTATTAGGTATACAAAGGATGATTTTTTAAATTTTGAATAACCATAAGATTCCTTTCTATTTCTAGCGTTGCTGCATAAAATACATATGTTGGTGAACATTAAAACTTATTGTCAGGAAACTTAAGTCATGCTCCTATTTAAAATGAACATCAAATTTAAACGTTTGTTTTTTTAAAATGAAAATTAGAATTGGCATTTCTGTATTATTGCATCATAAACGATTATTACCAATTTATTTGAAGTTTTAAACGTATTGAAAATTGTTTGAGATTATAAAACAATTACCTGTTCAATAGCACTTCTCAAATTTTGCGTTACAGCATCATTTTTAATTGTTTCTTTTGCCTTTTGCTCACTTAAACCGGTACCGACAAAAAGTGACAGCACTTCCTCCGACATCTTGACTGTGTATAAACTTTACATGTGCTTCCGGCTGCACACGCAATATACCGCGATAAAAGCCGGCACCTCCCGTTTAATCGAAGATACCGCGGGACTATTTGGAGGAAGGACTCGCATTTTAAGATCACATATACACGTTTCATTATAGGATACCTCGGGATTCAAATCATTAGAAAATACATTGTATTCAAAGTGCGGAACAAGAGGACCAAGTGAACGTCGCCGACGCTTGCTTTTCTAAAAGACAACCGATTTCAGAAAGCAAGTGTCGGAGATGATCAAGATTATAAGTCTCGGAGCAATGAACAAATCATAATAGCTCCTCCAAAAATCAGGAAATAAATTGATCAACGAGCACTCTTTTATGAACATTTTACATGATTATAGTCATTATAATATATATTGTGTTGTATAGTTGTACTGATTTATTGTTATTAATGTACAAGATACAAGAAATTTTACTTTGTGTAAGTACAAATATAAAACACAAGCTATTTGTGATATTTTTATTTTACATGGTGTTCTGGCAGTACGATGCCTTTTCTTTTAAAAATGCTTTAAGCACATCAAGTAGGTCAGGACCTTGTAAATAAAAGTTTTACATGACTATGCCTAGTAATACTCGTCACGTGACCGTTATAAAGCATGCATTTTATATATAGAGATCTCAAAGCCCCAACTGCCATATACAAGCCGCAAGATGACCCTGGGGTAGGTGTTATATAAATCAGTACATGATTCAAATTAGAGAACCCTTTATCAAAATTTCAGTCATCAATGCATTGTTTTTGTTATAATGTTGCATGCTACTAGATTGTATAACGGTATTTTTAGACCATTTATTAAAATAAATATCGACCTTTCAGTTGTATTCTGTAACTTGAATCTATACTTTATTGCATTTTATAGCTTGACAAGTTTGACAAGTTGATGTCTCTGGTAAAACATAAACATTATGACGCTTTATGTATATGTTTCTTAACTTTTTTCTTGGTTTGTTATTTTATGTAGCTTTTCAATATAACTAGATCTAATTCTACTGTGAGTGTGTTTATGCTTGTAACATGCTTAATCGTTAGGTTTAGTTAATACTTATATATTTGAGCTCGATTATGATGAAAGCTCAGAGCTTATATAAACTGCTCTCGTGTCCGCGTCCTGGGTAGAACCAGTACTGAGGCATCGGGGACCGAACCCGCAACCTCTGGCATGAGCGACCAACACTCTATCCACTACACTACCGTTACTAATCGTACGGTTTGTAATGTCGGTCAGTTAACGGAACGCCAAACACGACTTTGATGATCCATTTTCATTCTGATGTTGTCAAATTACATTATAATATCGTTACATTTCATTCTGGCTTCTGTTTCAACAACATTTCACTGAAATACTTAAAAACTTAATTAAGTTTTGATTGGTTATTTATCTATCATAACATCAACATCAATGAAACCATACGCAATTTTACTGGTACCAGTCTAAAATCACGATTACCTGGCTGTTTTTCTTAGAGTTAAGTTTTTAAATATGTGATGTGACTGTTTTTGATTCCCTAAACGTATCGCGTAATGTCTGCTAATTTGAGGTTGAGTCGGCGTCCATGAAAATGAATTAAGATTATGTAAACAACATTGACAGAGCCGTACACATCCCGGTAGCCTCAGTGAGCATAGGTTGCGTCCATCAGTGTTAAAAATAATACAAGAATTTCCGTGTATTTTATACCAATTTTCGCGGATTCCCCCACCCAACCATGTACACATGGCCATGAGTTTTTTCTCCCAAAACATTGGCATTTGTTGTCCAAGTATTCCGATGTTCAAACCTCGGAAAATGTATGTATACCCGGGTGATACCATAAATTCATCGTGTATTACGTGCTAATTTAAGTTGAGCTAGAGCCCAGGTAAATAACTTAGATAATAAACGTTAGCAGCTGAATCAGGTGATGTGCTCAAATGGAATGTGGGACAAAAGCCCCTTGGACAAAAATGTACACATGGACAAAAGCCCCATGGTAGATTTTAGAGGTTGACAAAAGCGCCGTGGTCGATTTTAGGAGACGGACAAAAGCCACTTGGTCGATTTTAGAAGTTGGACAAAAGCCCCTTGATTATTTAGACAGATATTGTATATTATACATTTTACTGTATTGATGTTACGTACAGATTACAGACTATTTTATAATATCTTCATTAATAAAAAAAGCATATTCAAGAAATAACATTTTTTCTTTTTTTTCTGTTTATTCCATTCCATTATATGGTAAAATAAACATAACAATCACATTTTGTTAGGACTGCCCAAGGTCACCCATAGTAACCTAATTATGGTGTCTGCTTGAACTTCTCAGTGTCACTTATAGTCGCATCATGATGGTGCTTGTTTGGACTGCCCAAGGTCACTCATAGTAACCTCATTATGGTGTCTGCTTGAACTTCTCAGTGTCACTTATAGTCGCATCATGATTATGTCTAATTGAACTACTTAAGGCCACTTATAGTCTTTCCGTGATGGTAACTGCTTGGACTGGTCAATGTCACTTATAGACATATTACTAAGGTATCTGCTTGGACCGCCCAATGTCACTCATAGTTACACCATGATCGTGTCTGCTTGAACTGCTCATGGTCACTTATAGTCACATTATGATGGTATCAGTTTGAACCGCTCATTGTCACTTATAGTTACACTATGGTGATGTCTGTTTGAACTGCTCATGGTCACTTATAGTCACATTATGATGGTATGTGCTTGAACTGCTCATGGTCACTTACAGTAACACCAGGATGGTATCTGCTTGAACTGCTCATGGTCACTTATAGTCACACCATGATGTTATCTGCTTGAACTGTTCATGGTCATTTATAGTCACACCATGATGGTTTGCTTGGACTGCTTAATGTCACTAATAGTCACACCATGATCGCGTCTGCTAGAACAGCTCCTGGTCACTTAAAGTCACATTATGATGGTATCTGCTTGGACTGCTTTATGTCACTGATAGTCACACCATGATCGACACGTGTCTGTTTGACCTGCTCATGGTCACTTATAGTAACATCATGATGGTGTCTGCTTGAACTGCTCAATGTCACTTATAGTCACACCATGATGGAATCTGCTTGAACTGCTCAAGGTCACTTATAGTCACATTATGATGGAATCAGCTTGGCCTGCTCAAGATCACTTAAAGTTACACAATGATGATGTCTGCTTGAACTGCTCAAGGTCACTTTTAGTCACATTATGATGATATCTGCTTTGACTGCTCAAGGTCACTTATAGTCACCTCAATATGGTATATGTTTGGACTGCCGAAGGTCACTTATAGTCACATTATGATGGTATCTGCATGGACTGCTCATGGTCATTTATAGTCGCACTGTGTCTGTCTGGACTGCTCATGGTCACTTATAGTCACATTATGATGGTGTTTGCTTAGACTGTTCAAGGAATTTTTACGGTTACACCATGATGGTGTCTGTTTGAACTGCTCATGGTCACTTATAGTCGCACCATGATCGTGTCTGCTTGAACTGCACATGGTCACTTACAGTCACACCATGATGATGGTGTCTGCTTGGACTGCTCAAGGTCACTTACAGTCACACCATGATGATGGTGTCTGCTTTGACTGCTCATTGTCACTTAAAGTCACAACATGTGTCTGCTTGAACTGCTCATGGTCACTTATAGTAACATCATGATGGTGTCTACTTGAACTGATCAATGTCACTTATAGTCACACCATGATGGTATCTGCTTGAACTGATCATGGTCACGTATAATCACATTATGGTGGTATCTGCTTTGACTGCTTAATGTCACTGATAGTCACACCATGATCGTGTCTGCTTGAACAGCTCATGGTCACTTAAATATCATCATGATGGTGGCTGCTTGAACTGCTCAATGTCACTTATAGTCACACCATGACGGTATCTGCTTGAACTGCTCATGGTCACTTATAGTCACATTATGATGGTATCTGTTTGGACTGCTTAATGTCACTGATAGTCACACCATGATCGCGTCTGCTTGAACTGCTCATGGTCACTTAAGTCACAATATGATGGTATCTGCTTGAACTGCTCATGATCACTTATAGTCACACCAAGATGGTATCTGCTTGAACTGCTCATGGTCACTTATAGTCACATTATGATGGTATCTGCTGGGACTGCTTAATGTCACTGATAGTCACACCATGATCGCGTCTGCTTGAACAGCTCATGGTCACTTAAAGTCACATTATGATGGTATCTGCTTAGACTGCTTTATGTCACTGATAGTCACACCATGATCGACACGTGTCTGCTTGACCTGCTCATGGTCACTTATAGTAACATCATGATGGTGTCTGCTTGAACTGCTCAATGTCACTTATAGTCACACCATGATGGAATCTGCTTGAACTGCTCAAGGTCACTTATGGTCACATTATGATGGAATCAGCTTGGCCTGCTCAAGATCACTTAAAGTTACACCATGATGATGTCTGCTTGAACTGCTCAAGGTCACTTTTAGTCACATTATGATGATATCTGCTTGGATTGCTCCAGGTCACTTATAGTCACATTATGATGGTGTCTGCTTTGAATGCTCAAGGTCACTTATAGTCACCTCATGATGGTATCTGTTTGGACTGCCGAAGGTCACTTATAGTCACATTATGATGGTATCTGCATGGACTGCTCATGGTCATTTATAGTCGCACCGTGTCTGTTTGGACTGCTCTTGGTCACTTATAGTCACATTATGATGGTGTTTGCTTGAACTGTTCAAGGAACTTTTACGGTTACACCATGATGGTGTCTGTTTGAACTGCTCATGGTCACTTATAGTCGCACCATGATCGTGTCTGCTTGAACTGCATATGGTCACTTACAGTCACACCATGATGATGGTGTCTGCTTGGACTGCTCAAGGTCACTTACAGTCACACCATGATGATGGTGTCTGCTTTGACTGCTCATTGTCACTTAAAGTCACAACATGTGTCTGCTTGAACTGCTCATGGTCACTTATAGTAACATCATGATGGTGTCTACTTGAACTGATCAATGTCACTTATAGTCACACCATGATGGTATCTGCTTAAACTGATCATGGTCACGTATAATCACATTATGGTGGTATCTGCTTTGACTGCTTAATGTCACTGATAGTCACACCATGATCGTGTCTGCTTAAACAGCTCATTGTCACTTATAGTAACATCATGATGGTGTCTGCTTGAACTGCTCAATGTCACTTATAGTCACACCATGACGGTATCTGCTTGAACTGCTCATGGTCACTTATAGTCACATTATGATGGTATCTGTTTGGACTGCTTAATGTCACTGATAGTCACACCATGATTGCGTCTGCTTGAACTGCTCATGGTCACTTAAAACACAATATGATGGTATCTGCTTGAACTGCTCATGATCACTTAAAGTCACACCATGATGGTATCTGCTTGAACTGCTCATGGTCACTTATAGTCACATTATGATGGTATCTGCTTGGACTGCTTAATGTCACTGATAGTCACACCATGATCGCGTCTGCTTGAACAGCTCATGGTCACTTAAAGTCACATTATGATGGTATCTGCTTGGACTGCTTTATGTCACTGATAGTCACACCATGATCGACACGTGTCTGCTTGACCTGCTCATGGTCACTTATAGTAACATCATGATGGTGTCTGCTTGAACTGCTCAATGTCACTTATAGTCACACCATGATGGAATCTGCTTGAACTGCTCATAGTCACTTACAGTCACATTATGATGGTATCTGCTTGGACTGCTTAATGTCACTGATAGTCACACCATGATCGCGTCTGCTTGAACTGATCATGGTCACTTATAGTTGCACCATGATCGTGTCTGCTTGAACTGCTCAAGGTCACTTTTAATCACATTATGATAATATCTGCTTGGACTGCTCCAGGTCACTTATAGTCACATTATGATGATGTCTGCTTTGACTGCTCAAGGTCACTTATAATCACCTCCTGATGGTATCTGTTTGGACTGCCGAAGGTCACTTATAGTCACATTATGATGGTATCTGCATGGACTGCTCAATGTCATTTATAGTCGCACCGTGTCTGTTTGGACTGCTCATGGTCACTTATAGTCACATTATGATGGTGTCTGCTTAGACTGTTCAAGGTCTTTTACGGTCATACCATGATGGTGTTTGCTTGAACTGCTCATGGTCACTTATAGTCGCACCATGATCGTGTCTGCTTGAACTGCACATGGTTACTTACAGTCACACCATGATGATGGTGTCTGTTTGGACTGCTCAAGGTCACTTACAGTCACACCATGATGGTGTATGCTTGGACTGCTCATGGTCACTTATAGTCATACCATGATGGTATCTGCTTGAACTGCTCATGGTCACTTATAGTCACATTATGATGGTATCTGCTTGGACTGCTTCATGTCTCTGATAGTCACATCATGATCACGTCTGCTTGAACTGCTCATGGTCACTTATAGTCACATTATGATGGTATCTGCTTGGACTGCTTAATGTCACTGATAGTCACACCATGATCGACACGTGTCTGATTGAACTGCTTATGGTCACTTATAGTAACATCATGATGGTGTCTGCTTGAACTGCTCAATGTCACTTATAGTCACACCATGATGGCATCTGCTTGAACTGCTCATAGTCACTTATGGTCACATTATGATGGTATCTGCTTGGACTGCTTAATGTCACTAATAGTCACACCATGATCGCGTCTGCTTGAACTGCTCATGGTCACTTATAGTCACAATATGATGGTATCTGCTTGAACTGCTCAATGTCATTGATGGTCCTATCATGATAGTGTCTGATTGATCTACTAATGGTCACTTATAATCACATTTTGATGGTATCTGCTTGGACTGCTTAATGTCACTGTTAGTCACACCATGATCGCGTCTGCTTGACCTTCTCATGGTCACGTATAGTAACATCATGATGATGTCTGCTTGAACTGCTCAATGTCACTTATAGTCTTACCAGGATGGTATCTGCTTGAACTGCTCATGGTGACTTATAGTCACAATATGATGGTATCTGCTTGAACTGCTCAATGTCACTTATAGTCACACCATGATGGTATTTGCTTGAACTGATCATGGTCACTTATAGTCATATTATGATGGTATCTGCTTAGACTGCTCAATGTCACTGATGGCCATATCATGATAGTGTCTATTTGATCTACTTACGGTCACTTATAGTTATACCGTGATGGTATCTGCTTGGACTGCTCAATGTCATTTATAGTCATACCATGATAGTGACTGTTTCGACTGCTCAAGATCACTTATAGTCACATAATGATGGTGTCTGATTCGATTGCTCAATGCCACTTATAGTCACACCATGCTGGTGTCTGATTTGACTGTTCAATGTCATTTATAATCACACTATGATGGTGTCTACTTGGATTACTTGAGATCACTTATAGTCACACCATGATTGTGTCTGACTGAACTACTGAATATCGCTTATAGTCATACCGGGATGGTATTTGCTTGGACTGCTCAATGTCACTTATAGTCATATCGAGATGTTATCTGATTGAACTACTTAAGGTCACTTATAGTCATATCATGATGGTGTCTGACCGAATTACTTAAGGTCATTTATAGTCATACAGTGATGGTATCTGTATGGACTGCTCAATGTCACTTATAGTCATATCATGATGGTGTCTGATTGAACTACTTAAGGTCACTTATAGTTAATCATGATGATGTCTTATTTAACTACTTAAGGTCACTTATAGTCATACCGTGATGGTATCTGCTTGGACTGCTCAATGTCACTTATAGTCATATCATGATGGTGTCTGATTAAACTACTTAAGGTCACTTATAGTCATACCGGGATGGTATCTGTTTGGACTGTTCAATGTCACATATAGTCATATCATGATAATGTCGGCTTGTACTGCCCAACGTCACGTATTGTCGCATGATGATGGTGTCTTATTGGGCTGCACTAGGGCACTAATACTGTGATGGTGTCTGATTGAACTGCTAAAAGTCACTTATAGCCACACCATGGTGGTATCTGCTTGGACTGCTCTTTGTCACTTATAGTCACACCATGATTGTGTCTGCTTGAGCTGCCCAATGTCACTTATAGTCACGCCATGTTGGTATCTGCTTGAACTGCTCTTTGTCACTTATAGTCACACCATGATTGTGTCTGCTTGAGCTGCCCAATGTCACTTATAGTCACGCCATGTTGGTATCTGATTGAACTGCTCTTTGTCACTTATAGTCACACCATGATTGTGTCTGCTTGAGCTGCCCAATGTCACTTATAGTCACGCCATGGTGGTATCTGCTTGAACTGCTCTTTGTCACTTATAGTCACACCATGATTGTGTCTGCTTCAACTGCCCAATGTCACTTATAGTCACGCCATGGTGGTATCTGCTTGAACTGCTCAAGTTCACGTTTAGTCACACCATGATGGTGTCTGCTTGGACTGCTCAATATCATTTATAGTCACATCGTGATGGTATCTGCTTGGACTGCTCAATGTCACTTATAGTCACACCGTGATGGTATCAGCTTGGACTGCTCTTTGTCACTTATAGTCACGCCATGATGGTGTGTGCTTGAACTGATCAAGGTCACTTATAGTCATATCATGGTGGTATCTGTTTGGACTGCTCATTGTCACTTATAGTCACACGATCATGGTGTCTGCTTGAACTACTGAATGTCACTTATAGTCATACCTGGATAGTATCTGCTTAAACTGCTTAATGTCACTTATAGTCACATTATAATATGGTGTCTATTTGGACTGCTTAAGTTCACTTATAGTCACATCATGATGGTGGCTGATTGGACTGTTCTATGTCACTTATAGTCATATCATGATGGTGTCTGTTTGGACTTCTAACAGTCACTTATAGTCTCGTTACGACTTGACTTTATTCTAAGTGGTGCCTTCCCGTTACATTCCCCAGAAATAAAAATAAAAACAAAACTTAGTATGCATTTCTCCTTTATCCAATAAAATCTATCTGGGGCATTTTTTTCTTCCTTGTAATTTAGAAGTGTATTAGAGAACAAGTGAGATCCGGTTCTCTCAATTATAACACACTCGACATCCTGTTCACACAGTCTCCCAATTGTATAAAGTGTTCTACTGCGTGTTTTAAACATCTTCATGAGTTTGTTTTAACGTGGTTCGTATATGTTAATGAATAGACCAGCAATGAAGGCGTTGTTTTGGGTGTTGTGTGTTGGGATTTGTTTACAGGTTTCTCGTGGACGGGTTTTGGATAGTCTAGAACAATCGAACGAAGGGAATTCTTTGGAAATTAGAACTAAACGAGGGCGTAAGTATAACTGTTTTAAGATAGGCGAATGGCCGTAGTTGAATAGATTTTGCCAATAATATATATTTTTATATTATAGTTACTTTATTTACGAGAAAACTCAGTTGGACTAAGTCCAATCTTCCTTGAGGTTCTCAACAACAAAACTAAAAACCAAACTAGAACAGTGTTAAACATTATTTACATAACAAATGAACAGCAAATATACTAATATCTAAATACTATATAGGTCAGTTTTATGTATATATATGACTGGTATTCTGTTATCTGCTCCACTGGAGATGTGTACGTATAAACTGGAAAAGACTGACTGATTGTTTAATAAAATCAGGCATGGAATTCCAAATTACCGCTCCTGAATTTGACAAAGATTTTCTAAATAATTCACAGTTTGACTTTGAAATATACAAGTTTCAGGAATGTATTTCGTGTATGTATTTAAATGAATCTCGAAAATAATGTAGTGGAATTCCTTTTATCATTTTATACATAAGTATTGCTTTTTTATATTTAACTATCTCAGGAAATTCCATCCATTTCAATTCGGACAATAGTTCACTGGACCATGTGACATAATCTGTGTCCAGGATAATTCTAGCAGATCTCTTTTGAAGTTTGGCTATAAAATTCATGAGATCAGAAGAACACTTTCCCCAAATTGAACAAAAGCAGTCCACATGTAACAAAATGTAAGCATTAAAATATAATTTGCAAATACTGAGTCTGTAAATAAATAAAGATTAAGATATTTCATTATGTCAAACCATTAGTGTATTTGTTGATGATGCAGATATATTTTATATAGAGGTTAAGTATTGTGTAGTATAACATTACATTATATGTTCTGCAGAAAAGTGTGGAAGGAATTATAATCTGAATAGGCATTCAGTAGCTACACTCACGATAACGCTGCCGACAGAGGAAGTAAACGGCACAGCCTTCTATGAGTAAGCATGCTTTATCCTTATATGGGCAGCTTGTTATTGGAATTGTCTGCTAAAAATATTTTTTTTAGTTAAAATGAACTAGAGAGAGATATTGTTACATAGGTTTAATGTGTGATAACATGTTAAAATCCTTCTTATCTTTTCTAGGTTATTATTTTTCATTTTTTTGTCGAATATTGGTAGGGGTAGGAAGAAATATGTTTCTGCAAGGACTTATATCTATTTAAGTCTTTGATACGAACCACGTAAAAATATTCTATTCTTTGTTTTATGTTTTCAAACTTTATATATAAGGAATCAGTTACCTTTTTATAATGGCTTTACTCTAGTTTTTGGAAATTACCAGTAACATTCTTTAAAGTACTTACATTGTTTTCCAACATACCGATTGATATTGTTAAAAATGCATGCTGAGGGTATTTTTTATTTTCATATAAATAGGTTCAGAAATAGTGTTCAGTCAAAATTTAGATTGTTTTTGTCGTTCAAACTCTTTATACATTTCTGATTGTCGGTTATTTATAAACAGTTATAAAACAAATCAATAGAATGTAAACATTATGTGTTTGCATTATGACCACCTAGCCGTTTACCCTAATGGGGGGGGGGGGGGGGGGGGGGGGGGGGATGTCGTTTAAAACCTTTGTCTTTTACTAAATGATACTAAGCTTTACGATGATAAAGTTTGGCTGTCAATTTCTGATACAAACTAAGTGGAACACGCTAGTATTCTTCGTCAGCGTTTATGTGAAGTCTAGGACTTTTATAATGAAGGAAACTGAGGCAACTGATTGATTTTTTTGTGAACAATCGCGTATTCACGCTAAACCTCGCAATATCTCGTTTTCACTAATCTTAACTCCAATTCATTTCATGAACACAAATCAAAAATCTACCGTGCAGAATGAAATTCTTACCAAAACAATACCATTCCCAGCAATTTGTGTTTAAAATTGTTGAAGTACTTACATAATTTGTATACTGCAGCTAAAATACTGGAACAACAAATTACGAGAAATTTTACTTAAAACCTCAATATGTTTAATTCAAAATATTTTTTTTTGGTGATCTAAACATATTTAATCATCTATGATTACATACAACTTACATTTTATGTACAAGAAATGAGTTGCCTGTAAACAATGAATGGCTAATTTGCCAAATAATTAATCCTTCGTGTGCTATTTTATCAACATTTAATCAGGAGATGCAAGTTTCCAGTCCTTCTATATGAGTCCTTGTTTAGGTGAAGCAGCTGTGTAAAATTTGATTGTATATTATAATGCTTTCTTTTCACATATCTTCCTACTCTTTAAAATCATATAAAAAAGGGAATATATCAGGAGTTTCAAAAATTTTAAATTGACCAAAAACATTTTTTCCCAACATATTATGCCTATATATACTCATTGGCCTCGTGTTGCCAAAATGGTATCTATTTAAACATTTCAACATAATATGTTGAACAGGGGTTTCCTAATTATCTTGGGCTTCGCGCCTATGTTAGACTAAAATAGATTTCCTACTTAATGGCAACATATTTTGTGGCGTTTAAAACGAGTCACGGGATTTCATTTTGAATTCAGTTTCATTCTTCATACATATTTACACGTAAAATTTGTTTCATCTTAGAACGAGTCCGAATGATGATATGAAGTTTGTAAAGTAGTATTTAAATACAGTCTATTTTTAGAACGGAGATTTTATTTCAAGTTTACCACTCCGACTGAAACATTGATTTTATCACGTTTTGGTGGAGTTATTACAGTAAGCATATGCAAGTATCAACACAGTTTTATTCATTTGTTACAACACATGTGCTTTTACGTGGAATGCCAATGTGAAAGTACCATGTTCGTTACAAACTATCAGAGACATATAAACAGAGATAGGCAACTGGAGGTAATTGTCTAAGTTCCAGGTGGCACACTTGGCGTTTTCTAAATCTTGGAAACACGAACACCTCCTGGACCAAACAACATATTTTTGTGACTTTTGGATAAAAAAATGGGCTTGATTGTAAATTTGAGCGGTAGTTTTTAAATGTAGAGAATTGAAGAATTTTCACGCTTACATTATTTTTTGTATGATCATATTTTTCATTTTTAGCCCATTTTTATATTAAGAAATAAGAAACACGTCTTTGAATATCGAAATTTTCGCAACTGATGTAAAACTTACTTCGTCTTTCTACATATATTTTGTATTTCTATTGTGTGTTGTTAAAATGTACATGTATTTGTTAGATCAAGTACACTACCATTTATTGTTAAAAAAAATTCTTGAAAAAAATTCAATCAGTGGTAATTTAAATTCAGAAGTAAAATATTAAATAATTGATAATTGGAAATAGTCATATTTTTTATCAGCTTTACATTGGTACCAAAATTATTCAATTCAGAGAAAGATTCAAAGAGTTATTAAAGAACTACTTAAGGTGCCACCCGAAATTTCAGCCGTGTACATTGTATTATTATCAGCCTGCCAATCTCTATAATTAAGTCACTTAAAGTAAGAATGTAGAATGCAAATATAAAAATATGTTTAATACATGTGTTACAAAAATGTTTCTGGAATGTCAGTATCAAAGTAAATTATCTATATAACAGGTATTACAGTAGGAATATAATTATTATGAAAGTGTCAAATTAATTTTATAACCCATGACATTTTATTTTATATTAACCTAGTGAAATATCACTGCCGAGTTTTCCGTATAACTCGGCTCTCGTACGAAAAATAAACTACTTTCGGACTTGCCCGAGTATATAAATGACGTCGATTTGTCATGGTAAAATGCAATCGGAAAATCGTTCGGCCATTTCCACCTACGATCGTAATTTCGAGCGTGGGCGGAAATGGCCGAGCGATATTCCGATTCGGTAAAATGACGTTATTTTGAGACGTAATGTCACACGGCGACCGACGGAAACTAACATGCTCGAATTATTCTCGTTCCTTATACACTGTAACGAAACTTTAAACACCGTTTACAACATCGAATCGAGAAATTTATCATTGTTTTCGAGGTACCAGACATGGTGTTTTGGCTGATCATAAAGAAGCGAACGGATTACATGAGCAATATTGTACTTCAATTTGAAACCACAATACTAGCACACATTGCTGCCAAACTGCACGTATGAAATATATCTAGAAATAACGAAAATATGCAAAAACAACAGGCCTTCGCTCAATCCATCTGTTTATCCCGTCGACTGCCTGGTAGCAATATCCGGTGTCGGTTCTACACAGTGTTATAAGAGGTGATTTGTTAGATGAATGGTAAAAGTAAAAGTGCCATTTTCCTCATTTAGTTTACCAAACTCGCTGGCAAAACATAATGCATACTATATTTTGCAAACTCGTTTAATAAAGTCAATATGATTTAATGGCTGAGAACTCATGTAAGATCCTCTACATATAGCACTGATGACATCACTTATTATTACAGAAAGAATGCAGACTGCACATGGACGATTGCCGCTAAGAAAGGCAACCTTGTGGTACTCATGTCCGACTACTTCAGCCTGGAATACAGTGATGATTGTGTGTAAGTATGGACAGCTGAGCCGATGATGATGATGATGTTGATGCTTCTAAATATGCCGTTTTAGAAATATAAATGCATGTAGTTGCTCCTTCTAGTAACAAGTTTACCCATGATGATGTTGTTGATGATGATTCTTATGTTGCTGCTGGGTAAGTTATGATATCCAAGAGGCTGTGATAACATTCGAATAATAATTTGTCTATTATGCTATTATGTTGTTACTGTTGTGTAATAGTTGTTTTGTAAATGGTGATGTCATCAATGACGGATCAACTCTTTAAAAAAAACGGCGTACGCGCCCCACCCTACCCTAAACTCCTGTAAATTTATTTTATTAAAATCCACTATATTTCTACTAAAAATATGAGTGCCCATTCAGCTTTCGCCCCTTTTAAACTGAAATCCTTGATCCGCTCCTGCAGGTGATTATAATAATCATGATAATGGTGCTGTTTTCTTTAAAAAGTATGCCCTTTGGTTGTGAGAGAAAATTGTGAGAGTCTTCCCTTAAAATTTATCAAGTACCAAATGAATGTGCTTATTTACTAAATCATTTAATCCAGACGATTTTGCAGACGGAGTTGTTCAAGTAAGTATTGTTTATGCGGTATGATTCATTATCGGCGGTAAGACCAGTACCACTTGATGTACATTTGGTACTTTTCCTCAAGTAGACATTTAATTAAGTAAAGAACACTTGACCGGTGTCGCCGTATCTTTTTCAGAAAACCGGAACCTAACCACTAGAAATCACTCAGTGAAAATAAATAACTTTGGCTGTAATTGAACACTGACATGTGGCAAGTTTTAGCATTTTTAGCAAACAGACGACGGTCATGTTTGATTGCTGTATTTAGAAAACATTTCATATTGAGCGATCCCCACCTCGCCCGCAAATCACCACATACAAATACATTCCGGAAAAATACGAACGCACTTAGCCTTTTTTACCGAAAATCCGAAAGTGTTGGTGTAAGCCAACTATTGATTATTTTTCTTTATTCTACAGTAGATAATAAAAGTTTGAAAGCTTGTCATTCATAGAAAGTAGTGAATTTACATTTTACTGTTTGTCAACCTCTGCACTACCAAAATATTATGAGGAAAGTAGGGGTCATGTATCATATATATGCCTGTAATGTCTGCGCATTCAGCCGAGATTACGTGCACAGTTCTTTAACATTTCTGTATAAAAATGCAAGTTAATTTGTGCAGAACCGTCTTAAAAGCATCTTGTGTTCAATGGTAAACATAGTAATACCGGGGAAAATAATTGTAAACAATGGATGCTTTCTCTAGGGGTCAAAATTCTAGGTAGACCCAATATCACAGGTCAAAGTAAGGCAAATATAGCAATATTCATAAACGTAACCACCTTTGTCAAGAGTTAAGACGGGGCAAGGTGGGTGGGGTTTAAGAGTATGGAGTGAGTATATAGCATGAACAATAATAATAAGTAACTTTATTTTGTCTCAGTTATTAATATTTCAGAACATTCCAAATCAAGCCTTTTTTACTTTTATGATCTCATTTTGTTATAAATTACTTTTGCATCATGCAAATGATGGTTTAACATGCCAGAATGTATGACATATGATTGGTTCATGAATTATCTATTCCATTCTATTCTTTTCGCTGCAGCAAAATTTGCATATGCAACGCAATGGGAGCTGCCCATAGATATCATACATACTCGGAAATGTTCACATATAACAGCATAGCTTCTGTCAACAGGCCAAAATGTGTACACTACCAATTTATTTTCACGAAGGAAAAATCACTAACGAAGCTATATTTTGGCAAATACAGAGATATAACCATCCAATAATAATACGCATATTTTGAATTGCGAGCGAATGTGTTAAAGTGCTATTATTAGTATGTAAATTCGAAAAACAAATTATTAAACTAGGTTTTATAATCACATTTACTTAACATAGAAATTTCTCAGAGGCCAAATTCCAAATATTTAAAAACAAGTGACTGATACCTTGAGAATAGTGTGCGATAAAATCGGCACCAACAAGTTTTCACATTCTGAGCAGATGCAAGAAAATGACATGTTTCATAATGAAAATATCATAACATTGCGTTTACTTATTATTTTTTGAATGTGGTTTAATGCTATATTCAACACATTTCAGGTTATTATTGGTGAAGGAAGACTTCAGATGAATCTGAGTAGAATAACCGTCCTTTCGCAAGTAACCGGCAAACTTTCTCACTTAAAGTTTTTGGACCAAGCGAACCTTAGCGGTGATGGAGATAAGTAATCTTGAGACGACGCATTAGACCACTCGGCTACGTAGGACCTTCATAGCTGTATCAATAAGAATGTAAATGTAATAATCGGCATTAAACATATTTTATTATCCTAAATACCTTGTAGATGATGCCTCTTTAAATATGACATCCTTTTTTATTACCTATACGCCAAACCCGATTATCTCAGTCGTAAGCGCGTCTAACTATCAATCCATGGGACGGGAGTTCGAATCCCAGCCCGGCCACAATCTCCGTGATGATTGATAAACGAGATTGTGTCTCATTCTCTCATCGCTGATTTAAGTGGGAAAGTTATCAGTTACTTGCGGACATGGGGTGTGCACAAGTTCTGGTTAACATTCCGGGATCCCAAGAAACAGTGGTTAGGTTAACTGATTGTCTGTTAGTCCTCAATGGCATAAAAATGACTCAAAATAATCAATAAATCAATCAATTATCAATCAATTATCAATCAATCAATCAATCAATCAATCAATCAATCAATCAATCAATCAATCAATTATTACCTATTATTCTTATACTATTGTGTCTATTTAAAGTTGGGACTACCTCCAGATTGAAGAGTTTGATGGTGAACATAGATACTGCGGATGGGAACCAGTGTTTTATGTATCCAAAAGCGATAGCGTTACAATACGTTTCAAGTCGGACGAAACCTACGAAGGCTTTGGCTTCAAGATTACTGTAAAGCTACTTCCTGATGGTAACACTTTCTGATCACAGGGATCCGTCACATGCTGTGATAGAGGGATTTTTTTTTAATAATAAAAATTTTACACACATCAACCATATATTTTTTTTTTCATATAAGTACTTGAATTTCATAAAAAAAAAACATTTAAAAAAAATAAAAACAATTTTTTTTAATTTTTTTTTTATTAATTTTTTTATAATTAAACAAAACAATCCCTCTATCATAGCATGTGACGGATCCCTGTGCTCTGCACTATCAAAATATGATGAGAAAAGTAGGGGTCATGTTTCATATAAGAGATTTTTTTCTGCTCAGTGTGTACACTGTTGACAAAGGAAAGGAGACTTCCGAAATCATGTATTCATACCTCAATTTCCAAGCATCATTTTTTTTTTATAAATTCTCAATTCAAACATGACAATGCTTTCAAAATGTTCAAAATACATCAATAATGCCATTCAAATAAAACAATGAGCATTAAAATAAGGAAAAAGCATTTTAAAAGAAGAAGAAACGAGGATTATTTATAACCGCCATTATGCGACTACTCCGCGGAAGCACTTCCTTTTTCCAATGGTGGTACTAGACCTCAAACATGACCCTCTTTAAAAAAAATGGTTAGGTTGGTAGGCAAATTCAAAAATAGCCCCCGCGTCATATATCTCGCTTATTCACTCTCGACCATATAGTAGAACCATGATTGTACGTATCAATCCAAGACATAGTACAGTCGGACCTGTATTAGTGGTCACTTCTATTGTACAACCATGATTGTACGTATCAATCCAAAACATAGTACAGTCGGATCTGTATTAGTGGTCACCTCTATTGTACAACCATGATTGTACGCATCAATCCAAGACATAGTACAGTCGGACCTGTATTAGTGGTCACCTCTATTATACAACAATGATTGTACGTATCAATCCAAGACATAGCACAATCGGACCTGTATTAATGGTCACCTCTATTGTACAACCATGATTGTACGTATCAATCCAAGACATAGCACAGTCGGACCTGTACTAGTGGTCACCTCTATTGTACAACCATGATTGTACGTATCAATCCAAGACATAGCACAGTCGGACCTGAATTAGTGGTCACCTCTATTATACAACAATGATTGTACGTATGAATCCAAGACATAGTACAGTCGGATCTGTATTAGTGGTCACCTCTATTATACAACAATGATTGTACGTATCAATCCAAGACATAGTACAGTCGGACCTGTACTAGTGGTCACCTCTATTGTACAACCATGATTGTACGTATCAACCAAACCATAGTACAGTCGGATCTGTATTAGTGGTCACCTCTATTGTATAACCATGATTGTACGTATCAATCCAAGACATAGCACAGTCGGACCTGTACTAGTGGTCACCTCTATTGTACAACCATGATTGTACGTATCAATCCAAGACATAGCACAGTCGGACCTGTACTAGTGGTCACCTCTATTGTACAACCATGATTGTACGTATCAATCCAAGACATAGTACAGTCGGACCTGTACTAGTGGTCACCTCTATTATACAACAATGATTGTACGTATCAATCCAAGACATAGCACAGTCGGATCTGTATAAGTGGTCACCTCTATTATACAACAATGATTGTACGTATCAATCCAAGACATAGCACAGTCGGACCTGTATAAGTGGTCACCTCTATTGTACAACCATGATTGTACGTATCAATCCAAGACATAGCACAGTCGGACCTGTACTAGTTGTCACCTCTATTGTACAACCATGATTGTACGTATCAATCCAAGACATAATACAGTCGGACCTGTATTAGTGGTCACCTCTATTGTACAACCATGATTGTACGTATCAATCAAAGACATAGCACAGTCGGACCTGTATTAGTGGTCACCTCTATTGTACAACCATGGTTGTACGTATCAATCCAAGACATAGCACAGTCGGACCTGTACTAGTGGTCACCTCTATTGTACAACCATGATTGTACGTATCAATCCAAGACATAGCACAGTCGGACCTGTACTAGTGGTCACCTCTATTGTACAACTATGATTGTACGTATCAATCCAAGACATAGCACAGTCGGACCTGTATTAGTGGTCACCTCTATTGTACAACCATGATTGTACGTATCAATCCAAGACATAGCACAGTCGGACCTGTACTAGTGGTCACCTCTATTGTACAACCATGATTGTACGTATCAATCCAAGACATAGCACAGTCGGACCTGTATTAGTGGTCACCTCTATTGTACAACCATGATTGTACGTATCAATCCAAGACATAGCACAGTCGGACCTGTACTAGTGGTCACCTCTATTGTACAACCATGATTGTACGTATCAATCCAAGACATAGCACAGTCGGACCTGTATTAGTGGTCACCTCTATTGTACAACCAAGATTGTACGTATCAATCCAAAACATAGTACAGTCGGACCTGTATTAGTGGTCACCTCTATTGTACAACCATGATTGTACGTATCAATCCAAGACATAGCACAGTCGGACCTGTACTAGTGGTCACCTCTATTAAACAACAACTTGCCTTAAACAGTCACAATTTCTATTTTCCATTATTATAATTCCAGTTTTAACCAGCCTGTATTAAGTAGCCACCTGCCTTAAATGATCGTTTTTGCTCTTTCTCTTGGGCGGCTGCTTAAGGCAGTTTTCGCTGTTTGGTTAGTTTGCAATATTTATTTACATTTGCTATATATTATCCCCCTCGAAACTTCTATATCGGTAACTGAAATTCTGATTAAATTTACATGATTTTCTTGTAACAAATAGTTTACTCTCAAAACCCTTTGAGACCATTGTTTCTTTGTAGTAAAATAAAAAAAAATAGGAATACGTTTTTGGCAAATAAACTATCGTGTTTTATTTTGGCGCTGTTGTGTAGTTTGTTTTATATGTATATGTATGCGGTATTGTATGTGAACAAGTATTTACGAAATCGTACAATGATTGGACTTTTTTATAAAAATGACAAACGAAACTGGTTAACCGGAATTCAATTGTCTTGTATCGTTTTCAAACTAAATCCGATATTTAAAAATGGGGGGTGGGGGGTGGGGACACATTACAGGGGGGAGGGGCACCTAAACACTGGTAGTGCTTTACCTTTGCAATTGCAGTCGCAAACTTGGGGTTTAAATGTCGGCATTTATGATAGATGCATGATTCATAAAATATATTTTAATACGAGAAGCAACTATCAGATTGCATGGCAGGTAGTAATTAAATGGACTGGATGGAATTTTGATAAACATTTGTCCATGGAAAGAATTTAAAGTATTTGCTATCCACGTCTACCGCAGTCATCTACAAGGTATATGTTTCTACGCAACATTCAACTACCAGTATATGATGCATGCGTACGAGAGAAGCAACAGTAGGCATATAAACACACTTTTACTTATATTACACATATTGTATAGTATGTAACAACTATAACACCATTATAACAATATTTTTTATCAAAAATTAAAAACACCATACCCCCCCTCCCCCCCCCCCCCCCCAAAAAAAAAACACAACAACAACAAAATACCACAAAACCAACCAACAAAAAACAACATCAACAACAACAACAACAACAACAAAACAACAAACACCCCCTCCCAGCCAAAAACAACATCACAAGAATATGAATTTGGTGATTTTATTTTGTAATTTAAAGCGTTAAGATGAAGTTATTTGTGCCCCGCCCTCCCACTTACGCTACAACGACCTAAATGCTATTTGTGCCTCGCCCTCCCACTTACGCTATAACGACCTAAATGTTATTTGTGTCTCGCCCTACCACTTACGCTTCAACGACCTAAATTTTTGCAAAAAATGGTTATTGATACATTATTTCTTTTCCGTTCCAATAAGGGTACGTAACATAGTTAATGTAATGAACTATGACTGCCTCATTAAAAGAAATAATTTTATGTATACAGCTCTAGTCACAGTTGTTCAAAGTTTTGTTAGCTTAACCTTGGGTTAAGTGAACTTTCCAAATCATGATATTTTGAGATTAACTGGTTTTAGGTTATTATTTCATTGAAATTATAAAAGTATGCCACTTTGTTTCTGAAATGCATTTAAATTGCTATAAAATCATTAAGTAAAAAAAATACTGAAGTTACAAAATTAAAATTTCACCTTAACACGTGGTTAAGCTAACAGCTTTGAACAACTGGGTACAGACTAATAATAAAACAAATAAAACAATATTGGACTGAGGACAAAGCCTTGACGTAAACCGCTTGGGCAGTAAAACAATAATGGACTGAGGACAGAACCTTAACGTAATCCGCTTGGTAAGTGAAAACAATATTGGACTTAGGACAAAGCCTTGACGTAACCCGCTTGGACAGTGAAAACAATATTGGACTAAGGACAGAGCCTTGACGTAACCCTCTTGGACAGTGAAAACAATATTGGGACTGAGGACAAAGCCTTGACGTAACTCTCTTGGGCAGTGAAAACAATATTGGACTGAGGACAAAGCCTTGACGTAAACCGCTTGGGCAGTAAAACAATAATGGACTGAGGACAGAACCATGACGTAATCCGCTTTGACAGTGAAAACAATATTGGACTAAGGACAGAACCTTGACGTAACCCTCTTGGACAGTGAAAACGATATTGGACTGAGGACAAAGCCTTGACGTAACCCTCTTGGACAGTGAAAACAATATTGGACTGAGGACAAATTCTTGACGTTAACTGCTTGGGCAGTGAAAACAATATTGGACTAAGGACAGAGCCTTGACGTAACCCTCTTGGACAGTGAAAAACAATATTTGACTGGGGACAAAGCCTTGACGTAACTCTCTTGGGCAGTGAAAACAATATTGGATTGAGGACAAAGCCTTGACGTAACTCTCTTGAGCAGTAAAAAACAATATTGGACTAAGGATAGAGCCTTGACGTAAATCGCTTGGACATTGAAAACAATACTGGACTAAGGACAGAGCCTTGACGTAACCCGCTTGGACAGTGAAAATAATCCGTATATTTACTATTGACCTTACTTATTCTTTAACCGTTTCTAAGTTCAGTAAACAGTTTTTTTCTACGGAAACTGTCAAAAATTTCCATAAAATCTGCCATAATTATATAACCTGCAATGTTTGAAAAATTGGCATTAAACCCAAATGGCGGATCTACTCTTTAAAAAACTGCGTACCCCATCACACCTAAACTTCCATATTTCATCAAAATTCACAGTATTTCTGCATGTACTTAAAAATATGGGTGTCCGTTCAGATTTTGTGTTGCACCCCTAAGTACTCCCCCTAAATTGAAATCCTGTATCTGCCCCTGAATCCCATTGAAAATGAAATAAATAGTTAAATTTTCAATTACAGAGTCTTCTTCTGCATCTCATTGTAATAGTCGTATTACCGAAGGACCACCCGGCGTTATATATAATGACGGAAACAGTGGGAGCGATTGTTTCTACCGAATTCAGGTACACATGTATACGTTTTATTGTATGCTTATTTATTTTAACTTGATTGCGAAAACAGCTCAGCCCTTATATGAACCACTCTCGAGTCCGTTTCCTGGATAGGACCAGTACTGAATGTTGTTTTTGAGAGGTCATCGGGTCGAGTTTGGTATCGAACCCGCGCATCCAGCGAGAGCGATCAATACTCTTTCCACTGCACTACTGTGGTTTATCGAAACATTTTTGCTAATTCTGAAATTTTGAAAATAAACAGACATTTTGCCTCGTTTAAAAAATCTGAAATATGCACCCGAGCCGAAACTCATTAGGTTGTTGTTGTTGTATTGTGTTTACCGTCGCTTTCAACAATTTTTCAGTCATATTGCGACGATGTGTACCTGAGACAGTATTCTGAGCGCTGTCACACTGGAGTATCATGTCGCAGACACATGGTATGATACCCCACCCAGTCACATTATTCTGACGCATGCAAGGCAGACGCTCTACCACTAGACCACGCTGCGGTCCTAAATTCATTAGGAAACTCATGATTAATATATTTGCATTTAAAATGTTCGACGTTTAAATATTATATATATCGACGTAATGAGTATGTTGAGATTGTTAAAAAATAATAAATCTAATTGAATACGAAATTTGAAAATGAATGCATACTCAAGTTATGATCTTCAGTAAATACTGAATCAAATCCTAAAAGGCAGAAGGCCTACATCAGTTGTTATTTTTTTAATTTTAAAATTGGCAAAAACATTTCCCCCAAAATATCGTGCTTTGATATATTCACTAGACACTTACTGACATGATTTTATATCTTTTAAAACATGCCAATGCATGAAAGGGGTTTTACGGCGCACCAACACATTATTGGTTATTTGACGCCAACAGGAAGGAAGATTCCAGATTCACTCTACATGTACAAAAACAGCAAATTGACATACAGACTAAAAAAAAACATTAACAAATGAATATGCAGAATGAACCTAGAACCTTGATACCCACAGAACTGCCGACTTTCAGCAAATTCTAACGTATTACTCAAATTGTCTCTTCTTACGACATGCATGAGCAACAACGATCCTGTTCTTGCCATCTCTCGTATGGCTCCATGGAACCACACAGGGTTGGTCATTTAACTGCAATAATGAAAAAAGACAAAAAGGATAAAATGAACATGACACCCATTCGGAGGATTCCTACCCCTCTGCAGAGAACGACAGTGATTATATTCTTAGCTGGAACCACACGGACTTATCCATGTCAAATAATATTTTGAAAATATACTGAAAAATAAACTGCAAAGGGATTTCCCAACTTGGTTTACGTACCCCCAAAATAGATAATAATAATCCTGCTTAAAACAACATTTAAAACATACAAACAAAACAAAAAATACAACAACCACAGTGTTCTATCTGTACTGAAACCAGGAATACTTTGGTGCGTGGATTAGTAGAACCGTTTTATATATAACCCCCCCCCCCCCCCCCCCAGC
Organism: Panopea generosa; assembly: GCA_029582155.1. Taxonomy (NCBI): domain Eukaryota; kingdom Metazoa; phylum Mollusca; class Bivalvia; order Adapedonta; family Hiatellidae; genus Panopea; species Panopea generosa. The sequence goes on from CM055903.1 coordinate 39,680,430, forward strand.
AAACTTTCAAACTTATTTCAATATTTACTAAGATTGTGTATCGTACTGTTTATTTCAAACATGTTTCTCAAATGTTTGATGTTTGTAAATACAGTCAAACCTGTGTTAGCAACCACATATTTTAAGCATTCATTTGTCTTAAAAACCCACATTTTTATTACCAATTTTATCATTTTTAGTTTTAATCAGTGTCACCTTCCTTAAAATGTAACTGCTCTTTCCATTGAATAGCCGCTTAAGACAGGTTTGACTGTATAGTACAAGAAGAATTTAATTATTTAGGAACATTTCTTTCTAGGCACCGCCCGGCAGTTTGGTGGAGTTGAACACGAAGAAGGACGTAACGTTCGGCAATAACGGATGCGAAATCGAAAGTGTCAATATTTATAACATTCGTAAGTATTGGAATAAAGGTATGATGTTTGTTTTTCCTTTTTTTTCTGTAGACATCTCCGTGGTCGAGTTGCTACGAGCTATCTACTAGGTAATATGATGAAAAAAGTAAAATTAAGATATCCCCGTAATGTATACTGAACGGAACAGCTAACCCGTCACCTGCTATGTATTAAAGCCATTTCAGCTAACCCGCCACCTGACATTTTATGTATTTTCTCAAAAAGTATGAGAGCAATTTCGTTAAAATTAGGACTTGATTAACAATGGTTAATCGGGCTATGTAATTGTCTGTTAGTGGTATACAAGTTTTGATAAAGCTACTTAATATTTTGACAATTATATTGGAAATACAAAACTGGCGGGTTAGCTGTTCCGTTTAGTATATGTTGTTTCTATTTTTGAAAGGGGCATAACTGTGGTAAATGGTTAAAGAGCATTTTTATTTCGCACATATTATATCCTTTTTATACAAAAATGTTACCTTATTTTAATATTAGATGTTTTTATCTAATAGGAAAAAACTGAGCAGGCTCCTGTTTCACCAACATATACTTAAATACTTAAAAACTTAAATCTAAGAAAAGCAGCCAGGTGATCATGATTTTAGATTGGTTCCAGTTAAACTGCATATTGTGTCAATGATATTGATTATATAATAGATAAATAACCAGTCAAAACTTAGTTAAGTTTTTAAGTAATTAAGTAAAATGTTGGTGAAACAGAAGCCAGATGTACTAGCTAAGTTTATACTGATTTATTTATTTCATTTGGGAAGAAAGCTCAGAGCCGTCTGATATAAACTGCTCATAAATCCGCTTTCTAGGTAGAACCGGTACTAAGTGTTGTTTTTAAGATGTATTGGGTCGAGCTGGGCATCGAACCAACAACCTCTGGCGTGAGCAACCAACAACACTCAATCCACTACACTACCTTTCCGTGTTTTTATGTATAAACAATTTGTTTTTCTAAATTAACTTCATTTACAAAATAGATAATTATTTCTCAAATAGCAAATAATAAAATAAACAGTGCAACAGGCTACAGTAAACCTGCAAGCTCAAACTGATAAAAACAGTACAACCTGATAAAAAATAATACATCCTGATAAAAACAGTGCAGCGATCTTTTACTACCAGTATGGTTCACATCTGATAATGGAGTCTTATACATGTACAATATATTATCTATTTATTTACAATTCCATTTTGTTAAATAAGTATGACTTAAGTTATTTACACTATATTTTTCAGAGGGTGAACTTTACCAGCTGTGTAGCGACGCTGTCCAAGGTGTGATACCGCACAGAGACGAGGTTTTGTTTATTCACTACAATAACCAGGCGGAGAGTGAAGGCGAGAGATTTGAACTTGAGTATAGTTTTGTGGACAATTTTACCCCACCACCCCCTGTGCCGACCACGCCTTCACCGGTAGGCGGAGACAACGGTAATTTAGAAATTGAAAGCAACTCCCTTATAATACCTTAAAAATAATTTTTCAAAAGGGGCCTTTTATTGACGAAACAAACAAATGTGTTTTTTTTACATTGGAAAACAAAAAAGTATGCCATCAACTGATAAAAAATAGTGTCACAATATGAATTTTATGGATTCATTAGAATCTTAATGTCATAAAAAGATTCAGACCAGATATGTTGGGAAATTATACTTTTGATGGGTGGGGGTGTATTAGGGTGGCAATTGATAGGGAGTTTACTGTATTAGGCATTCTAGATTAAAAGTCATATAAAATCCTCCAACTGAAAATAATTTATGATCCAAAACAAAGGAAAATGATTCTGGATAAAATATATATTTAATACCCGATGCAAATATGACAGACAGTAGGAAATAAAATGCATCGCAGAATCAATAAAGTCGTTTATTAATTAAATTTATTTAACATCGATTGTGAAAGAACACGTTCTTACATGCAGCATGTGGAAATTACGCTCGAAGTCTTCCTGGGTAGAGCATGTGCAGATAAAGCATATTACTCAAGGACACCACATAGTGCCGTGGCGGGCATCGAACCCATGACCCCAGCGATCCGACAGTAGATACTGTAAACGATTCATCTAACGTCATTATAATGTAAGAACAGCAATTATGGATTTCACATAACGAGAAAATGTTAATTCTTTTTACCAATTATGTCGCGGCGAGGCGTTGACGCGAAATCACGTTGCGTTGACTGAGGACTCAACAACTACGACAAAATGACAGTTGTCGAGTTGTCCCGTCGTCATGCTGATATAAGATGAATAGGTTTCTTGTAATCAAACTGTAATTAAACTTCGCATTGTTACAACATGTGTCATTATGCACGTTCTTTGTAGATTGCAGCATGCTTGTAAAAGACAAGAGTGATGGCTTTGTCTACACTGCGCCCGAATACCAAAACAACAAGAACTGTATCGTCGTCGTGCGCAACACACAGCTTCAGTACCACTGTGGTTCAAGTACAGTTCACTATGTTTGAGATGGAGGAATCAGACAACTGCACCTTTGACTTTCTGAAGGTGATGTCTGGGGAACGTGAAGGTAAGTTTATTTCTATACCAAAAAGTAGAAACGGCAATGATAAAGAACCACCAAAAGGTTTTTCAATACAAGAGCAGTCCGAGAACAGTGCCCTCGATTTTTTGAAGCTTGTTTAAGGAAAAATAGATTCTATGGATGGCTGAAACTAGACAGTAATATGAAGCATGCTTTAAAAGAGATGTACTTCTAACAAATGTAAGTTTAAGTTATGGCATTTTCCCTTTTAGTTCTTACTGTAATAAGATTCGCAGTAGACGTGTTAATTCTGAAGGCCTCCCGAGTGGAGTGTGGAAGGGATCCCTGTTCCCTCGATCTCTTAAAGTAATGGTCATTTTTCCCCAGATCCCTAAAAGCATTTGCAATTGTTCCCCAAAAGTATTTTCCCACAGATCTCTAAAATTAGGACTTTGATTCCTGGATCTCCGAAAGTAATGGCCAATTTCCCAGATCTCTAAAAATAGTTATTGACCATGTTCCACATGTCTCCAAAACCCCTGAGAGGGCATCAATTCTCAAAAAGTGTAAAAAGGCATTTAGATATACTAAGAGCTTTCTTAAACACTTTAATCAAAATTCCAAGTATAAAAGGGTCAAAGTATAAAAGGGGTAATAATTCTGATTGAAACAGAGTTATCCCACATGTTCTCATAGTGGTACTGGAGACAGTTGAGTAAGCATGCTCCAAAACTTTAACCAAATTGTATTACAGAAAATTTATCAAAATTTTAAAATTGGCTATGAACATTCCCCCTCCCCTCCCCCCAAAAAAACATGCTAATAAGGGAATGTTTAAAATAATGTACTGTTAGCAAGTAACGGGGTTTATCTTTTTTTTTATCCTGATGATAATTTATCATTATCCTTATTTTGTATTCAACAATCCCTTTCCAGTTACTTTAACAGATATCCTGACTTTGTGTGAAATGTTTCTCATACCATTATATCATCGTTACTGACTTAATCTTCAACTTATATTCCCATTACACGTCATATTTGCCTTAAACTTTCTCTTCCCATTACACGTAATATTTGCCATAAACTTTCTCTTCCCATTACACGTTATATTTGCCTTAAAATTTACCATAACCGTACCTGTAGCCGTACAGTCGTGGTCTAGTGGTAGAACGTCCGCCTCTGATACAGAAGGTCGCCATGACTGTGTCATTCCAAATACATTAAAATGGTACTAGAAGCTTCCTCGCTTGGTGCTCAGCATTTAGAGGATAGTTCTTGGTCTAGTCGGCCTGATACAATGTCAGTATAATATGACTAGGTGGGGTATCATAACATGTGTCTGCAGCATGATACGTCAGTGTTGCGGCGCTCAGAGCTCAGAATACTGTCTCAAGTAGACACCGTGGCGATATGACTGAACAATTGTTGAAAGCGACGCCAAACACTCTACAACAAGCAATGAACAATTAACGTACTCATAAACGTCTCAATATCTTTAACTCACCATCATCTCATGGCAAACCCTTATGACCAATTCTTCTATTTATAGATTCACCCCAACTCGGCGGACCTTTCTGCGGTACATCCCTCAAAGGAAGAACGTTTGTTAGTAGTGGTAACTCAATGAGACTGGAATTTAAAACGGACGTATCGCTGGCGTTTTATGGGTTTCAAGCTAAAATCTCGTTTGTCCCAAGTGGATGTAAGTTATCGTATTTCTTTAATTGAATCACTTCATTAAATATTACTACCATTATGGCTATTACTACTACTACTACAACTACTACTACTACTACTACTACTACTACTACTACTACTACTACTACTACTACTTGTTTATAAAATAGTCCAAGGGATTGTCCAATCATATCATTGGTTCCTCCTCTTGCAAATGCAATCTCAAAAATATTTACAATATTCAAATTCCTACTTCAAGAATAACTCTGTACTAAAATGTCTTTATTCCTTCTGTTGTCCGTGAATGGAATACTCTCCCACTGGAAACAAGACAAGCATCTTCTCTGAATGCGTCTTAACACCAACTATAATAACGATTCAAAAATACCAAACTTCCTTTACGTGGGTACAAGGAAATGCCAAGTATTGCATACCTGCCTTCAAACGAGCTGTAGTGCACTTAATCAACATCTTTTTCTTAAACACATTGAATATTACGCTCTGTGTAAATGTGGACAAATAGAAAGCACAGCTCACTTATTTCTTAAATGTCGTCTTTACCAGCTTTAACGCATACACCTTCTGGCATCTGTCTGTGGGTTATGTACAGTTTCTTAAAATATACTTCTTTTTGGTGAACCTCAATTCTCTTATGACAACATATTTGAAGCTGTTCACAATACATTTTTTCTATTTATCGCTTCTCATTAAAGTCTGAGGAACTAACAAGACTCTTTCAATGTACGTGGTGAGGTCAGTCCGTCTTTAAGTTTCACCAATGCCGTTCAGAACATGTCCATTTATATTTATTATAATTATTATTATTATTATTCATTATCATTATTATTATTATTTATTATTATTAATTATTGCTATTATTATTATTATTATTATTATTATTATTTATTGTTATTATTATTATTATTATTATTATTATTATTATTATTATTATTATTGTTATTGTTATTTTTATCATTATTATTATTATTATTTATTATCATTATTATTATTATATTTATTATTATTTGTACTATTATTATTTATTATTATTATTATTATTATTATTATTATTATTATTATTATTATTATTATTATTATTATTATGTGAATAATGTGAATTCGTGTAATATATAGATAACAATAATCACTTTCGGTTTTTTAATTACTCGCTTTATTTTAGAAGTTTCTTAAACATAATTATTAGAACCAATATTCCTAACAATATGTTATGATATTTTATTGAGTATATTTTGAATTAGGTTATATTCGTAATAATAAGATCAAAATAGAATAGTAAATGATCTGCCAAATCTTCTCACAATTGTTACATGTCATGGAGAAGAACTTTATAAGATTTTATCTTCCGTTATTATCCATATTTATACTTAAACTGAATTGTATGTATGTAAATGTGAATGAATAATTGAATATGTTTAAAGCAGCAGCAGCAGCAGCAGCAGCAGCAGCAGCAGCAGCAGCAGCAGCTGCAGCAGCAACAGCAGCAGAAACAACACTATAATTCTGATACATGTAATAATAAAGGTGATTTAAAGTAACAGAATGGATGAATGATTCACTCAAATGGCTCCCTGGAACGACACAGGCGTTGGTTATTTAACTACAATATTGAACATGACAAAAAATGACAAAATGAACATAAAGTAAAAGAAATGACGATAATGAAGATAATGTTGATGATGTATTTTCTTTCTACTTTCAGCTTGTGATGTCTGCAAGGGTAGACATGTTTGTGTCGCACGTGGGCATGAGAAGATGTAAGCATGTTTTAATATATGATACGAATTTGTTTTAAAATTATTCATTCTAAATCGTGAAACAATTTCTTACAACTTGGATAAATCACGCTTGAAGTCTTTCAAGGTTTAGCCAGTACTGAACATGCGGATAAAGTGTCTTGCTCAAGGACACCACATATAGCTGTGGCAGAGTATCGACCTTTCACTGTTAAGGTATTTGGGGTCAAACATAGCTCGGTCAAATAACTTTATTTCAGAAAGTTTGATAGGAAAAGCACTTTTAACTAGATGTCATATATAACTAATACTTATTTAAATGTCCCACTGGCTTGTCCTCTATAAAAATGTTGTCAACGCCGTATTTAACAATCAGCATAATGTCAGTGCCAAACTCTGTGGCGGCCGCTAGCCAAGCTTTGAATACACATAGCGCCACAAGGATCGATTGATTGATTGCTTGATTGATTGATTTTAAATAAGCAATAAAGTAACGGTTTATTGCAGCTAAACAGACCGAACTATGTTAACCATGACCACGTGACATTAAAACGCATGTAGCTACCAATTATAACCACGTGTTTTCAATTTCAACAGTTGCTTGGCCGGAACAAGGTGTGGACTAAAATGCTTAAACGGCGGCACATGCGTAAAATCTGGTTTAACATCAGATACACAATGCTACTGTTCAAGGGGATTTTCTGGTGAAGATTGCTCAACAGTGGAGGTAAACGATGTTAGCATTTTGCTTGTATATTTGACTTAATGCCGGTCGTCCGCACTGTTTTTACGTGCAGACTGCTCAACAGCAATTTTCAAAAAGAAGAATTCAAGAAAAATGGAGGCATTAATTAGTTTTATATTCAAATAAATGAAAGACACACATTAATAATAGCACTATTACGGAGAAAACAATTAAACACATATATATATATATATATATATATATATATATATATATAAAGAATAAGGGGGGACAACCCAAAGTGATATCAACCGTAACTGACCAAGCTGCAGTTATCTTTCTTAATTACAATACACACGTTTTACGCGCTTGTATTTTGTTTTGCAATCATAAAGACTATATACGGTCTAAGTTATGGGTTAACCTGTCACGATTGTTGGGCCCGGAAAATTATGCAAAATTGTGTGCTTATACACCGGAATTACAACTACTCGAAATGTTCAGTGGGTTTGTCTCCTTTAACATAGATGATAAAACTAGGGTGAAATGCTTCAAAACTTTCTTGAAGACGGTCCACAATATTATGACATAATATGTATTAATTTCCTAATAATAATAATAATAATAATAATAATAATAATAATATTATAATTATTATTATTATTATTATTATTATTATTATTATTATTATTATTATTATTATTATTATATTCTTCTTCTTATTATTAATATTATTAATATTCTAATTTTTATTATCATTCTCATTATATATTATAATTATTATCATCGTTATCATTATTATTAGTAGTATTATTATTATTAGTAATATTATTATTAGCTTAATTAAAACCTTAACTCCAACATTAGTTTTAAAAAATCGACATCACATTTTCTAGTTTGCCATATAACGTTATTATTTCACAACAACTTAAATCATATTAATGTTAAGGTTTTAACAATTGTCACTATAGTTTAACATTTGGAGGAAATTCAATCGATCATTTAACGTTTACCGAATAAGTATTGACATAAACATTTAGCGAATTTTTAACTTAATTATCGTTTCCACATTTGTCATTTAGGCAGTGATGTTATCTAAAATTATTGATATTATATACTGAATGGAACAGCTAACCTAACGCTTTTGAATTCCTAACATCTTTGTCGATATATTGACAACTACTATTAAAATTGTATACGAAATCAACAGTCTTAGTCACTATATTGCATTTTAGATGTTATATAACCTAAAAGTTCTTTCTTATTCAAGTTCAAATTTCAAGAAAATTGCGTTAATTTCATACAGAAAATACATAAAATGTCAGTTGCATAAAAAGTCAGGTGGCAGGTTAGCTGTTCCGTTCAGAATATATCATATACAAATTGCGCGTGTTTTTTTTTATCCATACAGAATCAAAACTTTGGATCATTGACATTCAAAGTAGCGCCAAGGAGTCGAAATTTGAAGAGAGGAACAACGCACACGGAACAGTGCCAGGTGACATCATCTAGTGGAGACCAAGGGGACATAACGTACGAGTGGTGAGTGTTATCAAACACAAGATTGTTGAAATTACAGGACTTTAATTTTTAAGATCATCTTCGTTGCTTGCTTTCTTTAAAGACAACGTCTGGACACTTTGTGAAGAAAGTAATTTGAAATCACGAAGAAAGGCATGATTGGCTGAGACAGACTGACCTTCACAACGGTTATTTAAAAATAAACACACACCAAAAACAACGAAACAAAACATATTGCAACGAAAGTCATTGCAGATTCATGTATCTTGGCTTAGGTATTTGTTAAACAAAAGACAACAAGTAAGAACAATCCATACAGAAATAAACATCTAAACAGTAGTCTGAAATTATTTATATGCAAAATACTGTGGGTGGGGTAAATCAATATTAAATGTATATAAATACTGTTGTGACCTCATATTTACGTTATTTAGCGTACATTACCCTGTAAATTTAACGAAATGTGTTAAAGGTTCATAATTACATTTTTTAAAAATGTGAGATGTAATAGTATTTAAGTGAGTGATATGAACATATATATTGGTTTAAAATGTAAAAAAAATCTTATAATGTCTGTATGTTTTTATTGTTTTATTGATTTGCTGTACTGATTCATATAATTTCTATGCAATACAAGTATCAAAACTCAAAAGATAAATACAGCAGACACATGTATATATACATGTATAAGTTAAGGGGGGTGGTGTTAATTGTGTTTGTTGTCTAAAAACTATCAGTTGCAAGTTGTTGCTTATTCATTATTTCAGAAATTTAGAATACAAAAGCATCATTAGTTTCATGATAAACTTTTTTAAAAGAATGCAGAATAATCATGGTTGTTTTGTCACACGCCATTATGTTGGAAAGATCAGCTACATATTCAATCATTGGCAAATGCGCCCTTCTACTTCAATCTGTTCAGTCTGTTCGTCAGTTAGTAAACATCACTGGGCGTCTGTAAACCTTTTCAATCTCGAACAAACTACTTTTATTGCTTGTGACCAGCTTCTAACAAATTCAATAAAACTGACCAGGTACATTCGATGATACTAGTTTTGTTTGGAAACATTCACACTGGGACGACTTCTTTGAACAAGTTTAACAACTGGCTTAGAGGTAATTACTGCATAAGTGCTCTGGAAAGGGCAGATAATGTATCAGAGGTCATTTCTCAAGGCCACCCACATAAAAGAACACATTTGCCCATCATGTGTCTGCTTGTGCATTTCACATACGTATGTAAAATGATTTTGGATTAAGAAACCAAAATACAGATCATGGTCGCAGTAAACATTTTTCTTGTTGTCTGCATCACCACAGAATTGAATCTGTTACCTTAAAGTTTCGTCAGGTCGCTGTGACAAGGCAACTTCAGCTTAACAGATGTTTCTTGTTGAACTTTTTCTTTGGTTTCTTGTTGACATTTATAACATGATTTCGGTGGACGAGATAGCAAAACAGTTTGCAAATGGCAAAATTGTAGTGAGCAATTAACACATCGTTATTTCTTTGAGTACCAACAGACAAACAACATGAATACAATAACACGTTTGTAAAATGAGACGGAGAGATGTTGACCTAGCTTCTTATATTGATGGTTTTCTGGAGATGGAGAGAGCAGTTAATGACTTTTAGACGATACTGGTAAATAAATAAAAAAATAACATAGAGAAAAGGAGCAAATGTTCAACATCACAAACAAGTCAAAATTTTAATGTGTTAAAGTAAGTCCTAGGTAAATGACCTCTATGTGACTATGGGAGCGATAGGTAATCTATTTGTAAAACACTCTGGTGTTATGTTGGTATTTGACAAAGGCAATGATATAGGTTTAGTTTATAACAATTTAAATAGCTAGACTGCAAGTAAGATCAGAATTTATATGAATCACTCTGGAGTCCCTTTTCTAGGTAGAACTAGAGTTTATTTTGAGAAACCAGAGGATCAAGTTTGGATTCGAACTCTGGCACGAGTGGCCAATCAAGGCACTACTACCCCACTTGTCAAGTCAGGTCCGAAAAGCAGATCTTGCCTTGTTTTGAAGAAAAAACACCAGTTCATCTCCATCAAGTGAAATATACGCATTGCATGGATCAAATCTGACCTTCAAACAAAACCCAGTTTACAACTTGGAAAACACAATAACTATGTTTTTCTTGGTGACACAATCTAAGTGAAATCCAAAACCTGGAAGACATCCCAATAGTTCAGTTAAAATGTGTTAAAACTAAGTTTAAGAAGAGAACTCTCCGATGTAAGCAGATTGGTTGGGATGATTATGTGCATGATTATCTTTAACATAATCTACGATAGGAAATGGGGATACATAGAAAGCCCTGTGAAGCTCCAAACTTTCGGAACGCATTAATTCTTGGAGTAAATGACAACAAGAAAGAACTTTCAATAATATGCAGTATATGTGTTTCAAGCAAGCACAGATATGGTCTGCCACTAAATGTATATGAAAGGTCATGATAGAAAGCAGTTGATATATATGTCCTGGAATTAGCCATTGATTTATGATTGACAAACTGATTTGAGTGTGAATAGGGTTGGAATTTGGAACTGGAAGATACTTCTAATATGCATACCGTTTCATATCAACTTGATAAAGAGAGGATGAGATCCCTGCCAGCATTTTATTCATTCACGGTGTGTGATCAAACTTCATCATTATTTAGTGGGAAAGGAAAACTATAGAGTAGGGGAAACTGGAAACAATAAGGCATTTGTAACTATATTCGCTACTTTCTGTAAATAATACATAAAGGAGCAATGTCATTTATAGAGTGATTTATAGTTTAAGTTTACACTTATTTATTTTACTACGATTGTGATACAAGTTCTTATACAAATAACGCTCGAAGTCTACCTGTGTAGAACCAGTACTAAGCATATGCAGAAAAGGTGTCTTGCTCAAAATTACCATACATAGTTGTGGTGGAGGATCAAGCCCACGACCCTGCGGCCATGGGTTCAGTGCTCTACCACTGAACCACGCGCTCCACAAGTGATTTGTATTTGTCCAAACAAGTTCTTCATCAAATGTAAATGAACCTTAAAGGAATTGTTCGCACATAAAAGTGGCCAACCTTTATATAGACAGCTTAACTATAACGCACAAAACGAACATCTTTTCAGGTCTTTTCTTATCACCATTCCAAGCCCCCCAAAAAACAGATTGGGAAAAAGTATGGGAACCAATCTGGTCGTCTCCCTACATTCTGACAAAGGGTATTTCAAAAGATGTTAATGTACAAAGGCTAAAGTTTTGTGTACATCATAATGATATACCAGTAGCTGTTGGATATTTTTTTAAAATTGAATCTTTAATTTGTTCTAGCATTGACTGATGCTGGTACATAAAGTCATATTGATTTACCCTACCCACTATAAGTTGCATACATATACCAAACTTTCCAATGCATTATTTTAGCGATTTTGTATCTGACATGTTCCAAGCATATCTTTTTGTAAAATACGATGAAAACGTGCAAAGGTATAAAATAATATCTAAATAATAGAAAAGTTTGCTTATTTTAACCATTAGTTTGCATTTTTTTCTCTCTTAAAATAATTTGTCGCAATAAAACTATTAAAATTATTAAATATAAGTATAATTTGATAACATTAGTCATAAAAAGTTATAAGATTTCATAAAATACTGTAAATATAAGGACAAACATGAACTTTGTAAAATTTGGCGGCCATCTTTGATTTTCAGACATTTTGAAAGTGGGTCTCTCGGTGTTAAACTTGTTAAACTTGTACTATGTTTGTGCCAAGTTTGGTGCTTTTCTAAAAAAATGCACAATTCTCTCAATATACAGCACCATATTGCCCCCATTATATTGGATAAAACGCTTTTATTAAGTGGAAAAACTCAATTGTTGGAGATGATCAAGACCAGACCTTTATCGCGTTCTTTTATTTATATTTGGCAGCTATGACATTGAAATACTTTAGCAGATCCTTAATTTCGTGTCTGCCCTGAAAGGGAAAAATACATCATAAACCCGAATCTTCCTTAGCATCCCAAAAATTGGCAAAATATTTTAACTTGAATGGATAATCGGTCATAACTAAGATATTTTATATCCCTTTTAAATGCAGTAATGCCACTAATCTGCAATGGTTTCAATGCAAATAAATCATCGAATATTGGGAACAAATCATCTTTTAGAAAATATAAAGATTATTAATTCAAACCTTTGTTCATTTTGCAAAATACATGCTGAGCCAATAAAACACTTCTTCTGATAATATAGGTTCGTAAAAACATTTTGGCCAATCTTGAACACTTTTTAAATAAAAAATGTCCTAACAAAAGTTATAAAATTGCAAGATAATGATATAGTTTTGCGCAACAATAAATTTGATGATGTAATTAATATAATATGCTGTTTCCAGCACACCATAATATATTTTAAACAACGATTAAAAGATTCAGAGCCTGAGATAATACAGCTAAAATACTTTAGGACACAATACAACAAAGGAAGATGTATCGCTCAGACAAACTTAGAAGTGCAAAAATTTGAAAACATGTGGACTCCATATATGAGCATTCTAGATTGATGTGTACACTTAACCATATTCAAATTACAATAGTTTAAGTCTATAGGTGTATGTATATATAGTATATATATATATATATGTGTGTGTATGTTTACATATGTACACATATTTTAAATGATGTATAAATAATGTAACTTCATGTTTCATAAGTTTTTATGAAAACCATAAACACCAGTTTTCGATCTGACCTTAAAAATAGCATATGAATTGTTTTTATATTTAAAAGATGATGTATAGTAATTAAAAAAAAAATTAACCCAATACATACAAAATGTAGAGCATTGTTTTTAGAATTAAATATTAAATTTATTATTATAATTATGATAAACATTTTCTCAGAATTAACAAGGGATGATATATATCTTTTATGAATAACAAAGGATAACTATACATAGCTAAAGACGAATAATCGCAAAACGTTTTCATGAACTATTTAAAACAGTTCACACCATTCAAATATATATATATATATATATATATATATATATATATATATATATGTGTGTATATGTGAAAACATGTATGATGCATTTTTTTTTGTGTTTCTGTTTTTGCAAAATTGATTTTTTTCAGTAAACTAACTTCAGCAAAGCAAGCAGTAAATCATATATATATATATATATTTACATAAAATCTAACATGATTCTTTCAAGTATTTTTGCTTTCCTGAAATACTCTGATTAAACATAGAATAAATATTTACATGTACAAATTAATTTTTGTAGAGACGATTTTTAAGTTTATGTTTTTTGATGAAAAAAAAGTCAATAATATTTTTTGGATGTTCGCTGTTCGTTAACTGTATGTTTTTTTTTTCGTTTTTTTTCTAATTATTCAAGAGAAAAAAACAACACTCAAAACATTGAATTGCTGCCTCTAAAATTGATACTAACAATATACAGCACCATATGGTTATATCCAATGATATTACTTAAGTTAATGCTATAAATTGAAATTGTATCAACATATTGTAATGTTTCATGTATTGGAGAATGACAATAAAAAATTACAAAAAAAAAGAAAAAAGATACATCATATCTTTCAAAGTGATGGTCATACGTGACAAAATGTGTCAGTATGTGTATTTGTTTCCACTGACATAATAGAAAGATTTTTTGCTCGTATTTTCAAAACTTACATCGTTTTTGTTTTGATAACTGTTAGAAATTTCTAAAATATATAGTTACAAATACATGTAGTTCTGTATATGGATATATATTTATAGGTATAACGGTGTTTTGGATGCATAAACATGATATAAGCTTGAATCTAGTAGTGTCGGGGTCCCTTTAAAGTAAGAAAACATCACTGATTTGAGATTGAAATTGAGTAGAAACACGAATCAACGCCCTGGAAAGGACAGTAGCAAAAGCGCAAACTTTTCTGACTCACATAATCTATCTTGTAAAGATGTATTTCACTATTTGCAGGACGTATAATGGAAACCTTATAGGCGAGTTTGACCCGACAACACAAACAGGAACTCACCCTGGTGGTGTATTGCAGGTATAGTGACACGTGACACTTATGGTGAACAAATGCACACATATATTTAATTAAATGGTCTACCTTGCATTGGCTTTGTTCCATAGGACTGTATTTGTAATTAATTTATTTTTTATAACTTTACTGCAATCTATAATACCTGTAAATTACAATCGAATAAAACTTTTTCTCTTTTTTGTTTGTTCACCTGTGAGTTTTTGAAATCGCATTGTGTCTATTAAATTATAATGATCTTGATAAGTGATTCAAACGATTTGTTTATCCGTCTGTTACGAAGGTTGTATCATCTGCAAACAAAGTATCTTTTTATTTCTTTATCATTACAACTTTGCCTTTGGTGGTTTTATCAATTACTAGCAAAATTTCAATACATAATATGAACAAATAGGGGGATAATGGACCACCCTGACGAACCCGTCGCTCTATTTGGAAAACAATATCAGATACTAATCCGTTATTTATAATACAGCTTTTTTAAATCAATATAGATTATTTTTACCCAATTAATTAATAATTAATTTAAAATGCGATCAAAAATATATTCATGATTCAAGTTGCCAAAGGTTTTCTCGAAATCTGCAAAAGTAATAATGCATGTGTGTTGTTTTCTTCAACATGTTCTAGAGTTTCAAATAAAAGTCTCCTGTTTTCAGCTATATATGAACCATTTTGTAATCCTGTTTGAGAGTTATATATGATACTGGGTAACACCGTTTTCATTCTATATGCAATTATTCTAAAAGCGATTTTATAATCTACATTTCAAAGGCTGATTGGTCTCCAGTAAGCCAAATACGTTGGAATCTTTTCCAGATATCGGTAGAAGAATTCCGCTTTGTTTTTGCAATTCTGTCATGTTTTTTTGTATTTTGTAGAGATTAATTTTAGGAATTTATAAAAAATATATTTTAATGTCGTTCCAAATATTTTGAAAACTTCTGCCGTTGTACCTTTCATTCTTGGGCTTTTATTGTTTTGCAATTGGTTCAGCGCTATTGCAGTTCATGATCATTTAAAAGGTTGTTACATTTATTACTTAGAGGATATTTGTTTGTTTTGGTGTAAGATCGAATTATATTTTATCAAGTGATCACCAAAAGTAATATTCTCACAAGTAACTTACACCGAGTGGGAATATGATTTTGGTGATCACGAGATGAACTATCATTTGATCTTACACCAAAAAACAAACACATTTTCTGTTTATTTAATGCATTTACATAAATCTTTGTTTGTTTTGACATCATTTTGCCATTATATATTATTGGAGTAATAAAAAAAAAATAAAGTATTTTTTTTAATTTTTTTATTTTTAAATATTTTTTTTTTAAAATTAATATGCAAGGTCAAAAATATAAAACAATTTTTTTTTCATAATTTCACTGTTTGAAACAATTGATTACCAAAAATAATACACTGAGAAATGTGTATAACTCATCAAAAAAAAATAAAACAATTTATTTTATTTTTTTTTTTTTCATAATTTTACTGTTTGAAACAAAGGATTACCAAAAAAAAAATTAATACACTGAGAATTGTGTATAACTCATCAAAAGGCATAAAATAATATTTGTTTTATATAGGGTTGCCATTGATTTATTGAAATAATCATATTTTGAGAAGGAAACATCGTGCTTTTTTTGTATATTTTGGACGTAGAAATGTGCATAAACATATCTTTTTGGTCTACTTGATCTCTTCACTGACGATTACTTTATTTACTGTTATTCTTTCTGCTCTTTTGCGCGCACAAAATGACCTATTTATGTGTCGACGTGCCGTAAAACACCATTCATTCATTCATTCTTTCTGCTCTCTTTTTTCACAACTTGAGAAGAATCTTGTATTGTTATCGTTTTATTTTTAAAATCGCGTTATTACATTATTATTGTTGTGTTATATATGAAACATATATCTCAAATACGAATCGAATGTAGAACATTAAGCGCGTATTTACAATCTTGGATTAGTTTGCTTATTGACTTATCATTTACCTTACTCGATAACAGATATCAGATTTCTCAGAGAAGTGGGAGGGACAATTTTCTTGCTTTGCCTCAACCGCGACTTCAGCTGCCGAACACACGTTTGAATACAGACTTGTTGAAGATTGCAATCTCAGTAAGTAACTCTACGTATATTTCAACCTGGTAATGATTTAGTACTCAATACCATATTAGCAATTCTGGAGTATCCAGTGGGAAGTGAGATCAAGAACCAGGACCCCACGACTTTGATATTCTTAATATATTTCAAAACAGCACCATTTTTAGGCTAAAATTGTCAATCCGTCTATGAGCAGATTTATTGATAACTGATATATGGCATAATATATTATGGTTTTGATTTCTGAGAAAATGTTGCTTTTTTCATTGTTTTTGTTTCGTCGCGACAAAGGAGCGAAAGCGAGATTAAGGTGTTGCTTTTCCGTCGCCGGCGGCGGCGTCAAACATTTATATTTAGCTCCAACGTTAAGTTTTCTTTTTTTCTCTCTCCCATGTGTGTATTAACGGTCAAAGCGGACACGGCGAGACATATCATTCTGCGGAATTCTTGTTCGATTATTGAGCCGAAAGTTTCGTGGCGGGGTATCGGACTCTTGGCCCTAAATATCCTTGGTCCGATGCTATATCACCAAACCACACACTCCACATTCATGCCATGCAAATTTGTTTACACAGATCGCAGGAAAATGCTTTCCGGAATTTATTGCGCCATTCAATCAGAGAGTTCGCATAAATATTAACATAAATATAAACAACGGTAATTGAAGATTTTGTCTTGTTAAATAACAATCCACAACACAATAAAAACCCCATCTGAGTGTTTCCTCTTACTGAAGATATTATAAGGTAATACCATTGACATTGGCTCGTCATGTATATGTGTCATATGTTTACTATCTAGAATACATTCGATCAATTCCAGGAATATATCCGGGTCCAAAACCAACGACCAAAAAGGTTGGCGAAACCGCAACATTAATGTGTTATTGTCCGGATGCTCTTACTATACGATGGAAGAAAAATGGGACACCTATTGATACTGTTAACGATGACAGGTTCAATGTAAGAAAATAAATAAGAAAAACTACTGCATGCTTTTGATTACCTTATATTATTTATTATAATTGAATATCTCCCTTTAATATATCATTTATATGTGTATAAATGTCTGCGGGGTTGTCTATTGGGTAAGCATTCCGGCATGTGTGGTTGAAGTTGAATACTTCACAGAAAAAGTAAGGGAACCGCCAACTGACTTTAGATTAAAAGTCCACTGACATAGAAAGTGTTGCCCAACCATTGATTTTTGTACTTTATTCAATAGTAAATAATAAAAGTTTGAAGGCGTGTCATTCATGCAGACACCCAAATGAAAAAAGTGAAACTTACATTTAACTGTTTGTCAACCTCTGCACTACCAAAATATGATGAGAAAAGTAGGGGTCATGTGTTATATAAGATTTTATTTCTGTTCAATGTGTACACTGTTGACAAAGAAAGTAGACTTCCGAAATCATGTATTCATACCCCAATTTCCAAGCATTCAATTTTTTTCTAAATTCACAATTTCAACCATGACAATGCTTTCAAAATGTTCAAAATACATCAATATAGCCATTCAAATAAAAACATGAACATTAAAATAAGGATAATGCTGTTTTAAAGAAGAGGAAACAAGGGATATTTATAACTGCTATTATGCGACTACCCCATGGAAGCACTTCCTGTTTCCAAAGGTGGTACTATGTCTTGAAGGGATATATATGTACACGATTTACATGACTTTCCCTAGTACCGAATTTTTTTTACCTATTCTCACAAGCGACACTTAAATAATAGTATGTGCCAAGATCATTAAATGATTGACAGCTAAAACTTTTTAGAGCATCTCTTGTCACCATTAGCTAATAATGGTGTCAGTCGGGTCGGGATGCAAGTTTACACGGCGGTCCCGTCTTTGATGTTTGAAATCATGCGGTGAACAATCAAAACAAAAATGGCAAAGAAATCACTTATTTTCTATGACTCCGACTTGTTTTAGAATACCGCTGATATTAATATAAGAAGACTTGTAAAGTAGTAATTTAGAGGCATTTGATCTATATTTTTAGATCTATTGTTTCTTAAAATGAAACATTAAATTGTCTGATTTTAAAATGTTGTCATAGCTTATAGCTTATTTTAAAATGTTGTCATAGTTTATAAATATCTATTTTTTTTCAAGGTACTTGTGAATGGTTACCTTGAAATCAAAGATGTTATGTTATCCGACGAAGCGGTGTATCGTTGTGAAGCGGAAAGTGATACTGGTTGCTATAGTTACCGTGAAGCACCATTGACTGTCATGGATGTAAAACAGCATAATGATTGTAAAGTATTTTGCTTTATAACTATAACTATTTGTTTCTGGTACCTGTGTAGCCAGTTTTATACACCGAAATAAGTTTAGAAACGCAACGCTCAGATAAACAGTAATACAACATTGAGTTCTTTACCGACTTTTTTAAAATTTATTTTATTCAAAGACTCATTAAACTTATGAAAAGTCCGTTTTACGCTTCCAGATGATAGAATACATGTTTATTTTATCACTGAGAGACTTTGCAAACGAAATAATAGATATAAAGCACATCATTAGTATATAATTAAGAACTTGGTAGCCTCTCAATATTGACTGCGATAAAGTGATTTGTGACGTAATAGCATGTGCGATAGTATCACGCGTTTATGCAATGGAGGATCCTGAATAAAAGTTAGTAGACAAAACTTGTGTTTCGTACTCATTGTTTTTCAGTGCGTAAAAATAATATAATGCGTACTACGTTTGATACAGTTTTATTGCAAACATCAATATATTTAAAAAAAAAACACACAAAAAACAACAACAAGACAATAACGATACATAATATTACTGAAGCCATAACTTTTCTAATCTTGTTAATGAACCACTTATCTAACGGTCTTAATCCGCACACTACCACTGCAGTATTCAGTTGTGTACTTTCGAACACTGGCCAGGCGGAGGTACAGTCAGAAAGCAACCGAGTCATTACGGAATTACAAAAATGTAATCAAAAGTTAAAAGCTCGGTCCGCTCGTCTAAGAAATACACATTTCGATCGGAGTTATTTATTTTCTCGATTTTTTAAAAAAAATCACTAAGGGATGTACAAGAATGGTTAAAGCAGTACTATAAACACATTTTATTACACTCATTTTTGTTATCATCAAAAAGTGTGCATTTCGGAAGTTTAATGAGACTTTAAAATATATAACATCTGTCTACCATTTCTGAAAATTGTCATCAAAATCTATTGCGATTGTCACTTCTTTTTATTGATTTGGAACATACAACCCCATTAAACTATTCCTAATACAGCCACACTCTTTCTTTAATCACCAGAAGCTAGATCCCTATCAGACAATATGTTTTACTTTCAATAAGAAATAAAACACTCAATATAATAAAAAAACAAGTTCATTTTAAATGTAGCAAAACTATTCTTTTCAAATAATGCGAATATTCCAAACATAGGATACGTTTGTTTAGCAATAGCAAGACCATACCTTTTAGATAGTCCCATACTCGGTTTAACAAAACATAAGATATAGTCACACTTTGCTTAACAATATCAGGAGTACAACTGATATAGCCGCATCAAGCACAATATTTTCAAAATAATTTGAAATATGTCTATCAATGACAAGACAGTTTATTTCGAATATACATCTCACTATACAATTACGCCACTTTATTGCCCCACGGTAGCAAGATTCTTACACTAAAAAAAAGTTATTTGGTTTTGATTTTTTTTCTAAGTGGCTGTGATTACTTGCTGCAGATGAGCAGAGCAAAAGTTGGCATAGCACATACTGCAGCAAGACATCACTGGCGTTAAAAATGACTTTTATAGGAATTCACATATGGATGTATTTATGAGCGTTTTTGGACTTCTTAAAAAATTCTGAGGGTGTCACTACACTTAGCTGGTCAACCTTCCAGTTATTGTGCATTTTATGTCATTTACATTCCTGTTATGAAAAAAAAAAAATATTTTATTTTTTTTTTATTTTTACCGTGGAAATCCTAGCCTTTATTTAATATAGAACAAATAACAAAATTCAACTGTGTAGTGAGACATATAGTTACTTCATGTTCAACATAGCAAGAATACATTGCAAGAACATCATTGGATTTAACATTTTGCAAAAAGGAGTTATACATATTATTCAAATTTACACTATGACCTCCATATATTCTGCATGGTTCACTTTAAAGATGCCTTCCCTTGCAAATTAATCCATATTGTCTTTATAAAAAACAGATTGTGGACTATCTATTTACGGTGAAGAAATAAGAGCTTCGAGCCGTATATCTCAAGGTTCAATAGCGAAGCCTAAATCCAGCCCGTGGCATGTCAACATTATCGCCAATGTAGTGAGTCACTTTATTTCTTGCATAACTTTTATACAGCCAAACCTGTGATAGTGGTCACCTCTATAAAGCTACCAATTGCCTCAAACAGTCATACTTATATTCAAGACTTTTTATCATTTTAGTTATAATCAATCTGTATTTAGCAGCAACTTGCCTTCAGGGATCATTTTTACTCTTTCCCTTGATTGACTGTTGTTGTTGCTTGGTGTTAAGTGTCGCCTTAAACAATTGTTTTGTAATATCGCGACGGTGTCTACTTGAGACAGTATTTTGAATGTTTCTTTTATTATATAACTATTTGGAAACTAAAATAGATATCTGTTTTGATGACAATGTCCTCTTAATATTCTTCTGCGAGAAATACGTTGTGATTACAACGATTTTCACAAGATCGGTGGTACAAAATTGATACTATAAATGCGCCCATATTTCTGTCTGTTTATCATTTCCATGTATCGTTAAGTCTCTGAGTGGGAGTGGGGCAATCACTTGATCTGTAAATGGGTACATATCTGCCCCATAGTCTTCAAAACAAAGGCACAAACTCTACATTGCTACCTATAATTTGGTGGTCAAAACTCTACATTGCAGCTTAAAATCTGGTGGTCGGTGGTCAAAACTCTACATTCAAACAAATTGTATAATGATCAAATTTCTACATTTAATCTGAATAAAACTTAGTCTACACAATGACATAAGCTCTTTCCTAGCCTGGAGTTCCTAGGCAGGAGGGAATTGAACCTCTGATTAAACAAGGGGTCAAATGTCTACATAAGTGTCCAGAAAGGAGTGTCAAAGCTCTACATTCCATTATGCAAAAGAAATAGGGGTCAAAACTCTACATCATATGTCCAAATAGAGGGGTCAAAACGGTGGCACATATGTACTAACCAAGATATAGGGAGTGCCCCGCCCTCCATGGGCGTTTAGTTTCAAATTATTTTATAGATGTAGTTAAATACATTTTGCATGATTAGTCATTAGATCAATACTAAGTAATGCAAGCAACAAGGGCTGGCACTGCCGATACCTCAAAGTACTGGCCCCATTTTCACTAACCATCTTTGCCTTAACTCAAATTTTTGAAATGTTGTAACTTCACTTATATTGACTTGTGCGTGCTATCTTTCACCAATCAGTGCATATGTGTGATAACTTTAAATGTGTATGGTTACATACTATAAAATGACCGTAAAATCATTTAGAGAAATTGAGAGTTTTTAGTTTAAATATTCTAGTAAAATGTAGGGTGCTCCGTTTTTTATTAGCTCTACTGGCCAAAGGGTAAATATTGTGAAATTTCAAAAAGTGCTATGGCCACAATGAGTCAGTAGAGCGTCATCATGCCCTCTTGGGCATCTTGTTCTGAAAAAGTCAACCATACAAAAGTGTGCGTGCATTGAAAGTACCAAACATAATAAAAATGAATTCCTGCTCTTTTTATAACTGATGTAAGTAGACAAAAACAACTAATTTTGGGAAAAGTATGTCGCCTCATATACTTCCTTTTCCAAACTTGGTGTGCAGAATCATCTGCAAGTGATGATGTTCATGTGCCTCTTACTGACATTATAGCTAGTTAAGTCGCGAAATTGTCTAAACGCTAAAGTTCATTGTTTGCTATATTTAAGGATATTGGGACAAATCGCAAAAGCTTTTGTGGTGGTTCTTTGATTTCTACGAAGTTTGTTTTGACCGCTGCCCACTGTATCGTTGAGTTTGAAGATAAGTTTGGGAAACCATGGAACCAGAACAACGTCAAACTTATCCTAGGTAAATCAAGTGTTATGTTATATTTAAAATGAATAAACTTTTAATCTTTACTGCTAAAGTATTATATGTTGTATCTAGATTTTTCTTGTACTGGAGTACACGTAACTGCAAATTCAACAGCTCATCTTTTCTAAGAAACATTTCTGTTATTAATTAAAGAACAAACAAATATCCATGAAGAGGGTTTATGAGCTAGAAAATTATGAAAACAAAAGAGTTGATTCCATGAAGAGGTTTGTATATGCTGTTCGATACGGGAACAAATATACAAAAATGTTTGGAAAGTCGTTGTTTTATCGTCAACTTAAATAAGATAAAGTTTTGTCAAAGAAGCTGTGTCATCGTTTTTAAAGTATCATTCTTTGTCATCTATAAAGAATGTTTTGTCTTAATTTTTTAAGATTTTAAAAATTAAGTGCTGTTTGTTTTTTCTTCTTCTTTCCGAATCTTTTCTTAGTTATCTTTGTGTGATGCTTAGAAAAAAATTAAAATGCTGAATATATATATATTTATTTATTTAAACTTGGTGGACAGATGGGTCTTTTATAAATGTGAGACCGTATTGTTGGGTCCAGAGTCGATTGTTGAGTCCGGAACCCAACAGTTCAAAATTATTTAGTAGTGCAGGGGGTAGACCCAATAATTAGTGTAAAATTGTGATCACGAACTGTTGGGTTGGACCCCGTAATTTAATTTTTTACCCAATACTGGGGCGAAATAATATGAATATATATATATATATATATCGGTCCTAATAATTGATCAAGTGTGTATATATATATATATATATATATATATATATATATATATATATATATATATATATATATATATATATATTATAAAAATATAAATTCCGTTGATGTGAGTTTAATTATTTCCCTTTATGAAATTCAATATGAATATGACTGTATCTATATGATCCAACGTGTTTATAAATCTGCCCTTTATATAGCATGTGAGTAGTCATGAATCATTAACTGGATCCTACTCATATAAAGCTATCAGTTCATGTATGCAAATTTGTCCACCCTGTCCACCCTGTCCAGATGTGATGCATGTAATTCCATAGTAAATAAGTCATGGTCGACACCAAATTTATTGGTTTGGCAGAGGACTTGATATTGTATCTATGGTTTGCAATGTAGCTAGGCGCATTCGCCGTAGTCTGGTCTGTACATTTATGTCTTGGTTATTCACAAATAATTATCTCCATACCAATTCTTTTTTTGTAATTCATATATATATATATATGTGTGTGTGTGTGTGTGTGTGTGTGTGTGTGTGTGTGTGTGTGAAATACGTCTATTAGTACATACTACTTACAGAACATGTTAGTAATATATTTATGCAATTCGTGTTTATTGACCGCCAGAACTGTCTCATGTGAACTCTTTCTGTAATGTCTTGTCAATACGACACAACATCTGGTCAATTGTCGTTATATCTTGTCAAAAATAGCTTTATCTTGTTAAAAAGAAATTATATCATTTTGAAATATAATCATATATTGTCAATAAGAAACTCTATTATGTCGATTCCTATATGATTTTGTGGCGTTTCATCTTGTCAACAAGACTTTATATCTTGTCTACATGAAGTTATATATTGTTAATGTGTTATCTTGTCAGTAAGACGTTATATCATGTTGGAATATAATCATATCTTGTCTACATGAAGTTATATATTGTTAATATGACATGTTATCTTGTCAGTGAGACGTTATATCATGTTGGAATATAATCACATATTGTCTACATGAAGTTGTATATTGTTAATATGACGTGTTATCTTGTAAGTAAGACGTTATATCATGTTGAAATATAATAATAGCTTGTCAATATATAATAAACCATGTCGTATGACGGCACCTCTTTAACACGGCTGTGCTGCTTTTGATTTTGAGAACCATGCGCCATTGAAACGTTGGATTAAACATGCAAATTAAACCAGACACTGTTTCTCTTCGATACCGACATATGTTAGAAATTCCGTAGTTATATTATCAAATCTAAACACATATATATTAACCGATTTTCTATTTGGTCGTCTGAATTTCTTGGAATATTTTCCCCGGTGCATTTAACGAGGAAGGCATCAAGAAAATTTTATGAAAATCATACATACATGTACAACAATGAAGTTCTATAGGTTTAAAGTTAGTAACCATAAAACCATTAGTCATAATTAATTGAAATTATCATTATCATTCCATAGAAAACGCATTTTTTGGACAGAAACTCTTTTTAAAGATGAATTTTAATGAGTCATAGGAACACACTTTTTTATTGTTTCAAGTGTTTCCCAAATGCGTTATAAGAGATTTGAAAAGCTTAATAATATGCTTTCCTATTCATCCTATTAAAATCAATGTAAACAATTGCGACTTTTTAGCTAAGGGTGATGCTCTTTACAGTGATTGGGCTTTTTCATTTATTATGTTATTGTTAAGAATTGCTCATATAATAACAGCAACGACTGCTTGCGCACGACTCACCTCTAGTTGTTACATATACTATTTCCATTGTTGAGAAATGCTAACAAGATGTGAGCGATCAATTAGAAATTTTGCTCGGTGTACTTGTCTGTCTATATATGTTACGCTGCTGAAATGAACTATTCGTCTATAGTATGCAGAACCTGATATCTCCAGAATCAGATCTAATAACTCCAAATGAAAAAAGCAGACAATTCTATGCCTGTCCCACAATGCATATGGCAACTGAACGCATACTAAACTATGACGTTATTAAAATTTTCCCTGCAACAACTGACCAATCAACGTACTCAAATGTGCTGGTATTTAATGGACCCAATCGACAGAGTTGGGTCCGTTCTACAGACTAGGTTTCCTATACATATTTTACTTTTTGAAAAGGTTCCAACGACTGTCTCGGGAAACATGGAACAGAGAGGTCACCGAAACGTACCATCGTTCATGAAGACTATGAAAAACTCGCATATAAAGACAGTGACATCGCTTTGCTTGAGCTAGACAGTCCGGTCGAGTACACAGATGCCATTAGACCAATATGCATAGAACCTCAAGTGTTCGTCGAAAGGACTTTCTTCGAAACAGGTCGATTTTCAGCGGTCTCTGCAAGAGCAGTAGGTTGTGGAAAATTGAACAGTTACCAATATCCCACTGATCTGCAGGTAAAGCAATGTTTTTATGTTGAAAAAAAAATAGATGTGTCACAAAATATTGTGCTATATGTTGCATGGTGTTTATCGTCGCTTTAAACAAATGTTTAGTCATGTCGTGACGGTGTTTACTTAGTGCAGTATTCTGAGCGCTGTCACTGGAGCATTATGCCGTATACACATTGTATGATATCCCACCCAGTCGCATTATACTGGCATCGGACAGACTAAACCTATAACTATCCTTTAAATACTGAGTGCCAAGCGAGGGAGGTTCTAGTACCAGTGTTGAAATATTTTATATTACCCGGCCGGGGATCGAACTCACGACCTTCCACATGCGAGGCGGACGCTCGTTACAAAATAAACGGTTCAGATATAGGTTCTTCCTTAAACATTACCCGGATGGATAGCAGTCTTTACATACACACACTCTCTTTTTGACGACCCTTACCTTATATACAAACCCTTGTTTACTGATGTGAAGACATAAGAAGAGCGAGAATGAACGAATTCGTTAAGGAAGTTAAAACTCCCCAGAAAAGATTATTCAATGCAGTGGATGTGTATGTTGCGTTGTGGCGCTTGTGTCATTTGCGTTCAAAGATGTAATAGTTTTGAGTGCAGCATTCAACCAGGGCTGCGTTCGGCACGTAAAACAGCAAACGTTTTTATTACCTGGTTCTCTTAAATTATCGCGTATTGCGTGCTAATTTGAGCTTAAGCTAGTGTCATGGAAAATAGGTTAGCTAACAATATCAAACGTTTAACCGAACTGAACGTAGCCCAGCTGTAAGCGCACTTGTTGCATACCTGCCTCTGATTGTACCAAGACAAGCATCCCTATTGTCATTTCAAAATGTGTGTAGACCCGCTATTTTTAAATATTCAATGCATTGTCCGTGTTCCTTTGAAGTTATCGTCTCATCTTGAAACAATTTATTCTCATTGTAAGTTCTATATTATTTTAATTCTACAGTTACATGTACAAGTTTTGAGCGTAACTGTTTACAATATCCTCACTATTCTATATAAAACTTTATTTTTAAATCTGTATTTAAGGTATCTTTTCAGAAATAGAAACCAGGTTTTTAGGTAATTAGTATCGTATGATCAATATCATAATCTTTAATTTAGGAATTGTTTATGCCGTATGTGCCAAGAGGGACATGTAAAGAACCATTGGATGAAGCCGGCTACAAGTTAACTAACGCCATGATTTGTGCGGGAAAGAAGGTATAATCCAGAATTTTATTCATTATATATTTTGACCAAAGAAATTCTTTTATTTAAAATCAAGGTAAACAAATTAAATTTAAACAATTAAATAATAATTTACACTAGTGTGTACGTATATATTTGCATATGTCATATTCACTTGCACCCACACGTTTCTGAATGATTTGTGTAAAATGGATGTAAATAAGTTCGCGAAACAATTACTTTTTTTAAAAATTATCTTGTCCATGTGAATGCACTTTCTAATAGATATGAAGTGTCATCATTGAGGAGAGTGAACTTGGAATTCTGTTATATTTTTTGAACATTTTAATGGGGTTTAACGTTTTCAACACACTTCAGGTTATATGGTTTATCCAGTTATTACTGGTGGAGGAAGACCTCTGAATGAATCTGAGCAGAACCACCGTCCTTCCGCAAGTAATAGGCAAACTTTCTCAAACCTGCAACCTTGTCAGTGAGAAGTAAGTTATCCGGAGACGGCGCCTTAGACCACTAGATCACGGAAAATCCCGGTGAATTCCGTTTTAAAATGTGCAGACAGATGGCGCTGCATGTAATGTTCGTCTTTTTTTACGTTTACACTACTACCGTTACGGGAAATGAGAGCTAAGAAGCGTAAATACTTTTATGTCATTAATCAAAATCAATTTTTCTAGTGGAACATTATACGCACCTGTTTTACCACGTTTTACCAACAGTATGTCTTAAATGAGGCCTTCCCAGGGGAATCTCTGGATCTCCTAGAAATAATGGCCATAGTTCCCCAGATCCCCGAAAGTATTTGACATAGTTCCCAAAATGTATTTCGTCCCAGATCTCTAAAACTAGGACTTTGATTCCTGGATCTTTGAACGTAATTGCCAGTGTTCCCCACACCTCCAAAACCGCTGGGTGGGCATCTGAAATGTCCCTAACAAAATGAGTTTGATTGGAAATGCAAAAACGAACACTACTACATAACTGTCTCACGAGTGAACTTCTATAAATCATATTAACATCGACAACCAATGAGACTTAATGGTATTGCGTAATGTCAAAAATCGGAAGAAAAGGTCCCGGTTCAGATAACATTGATGCAAATAACTTTCTTACTATTTCACGAAAAGACACGAAACAAAAAAGAACACCGTCTGTATATTGAGATGAACATACCTGCCTCTGATTGTACCAAGACAAGCATCCCTATTGTCATTTCAGAATGTGTGCAGATGCACTATTTTTATATATTCAATACATTGTCCTTGTTACTTTGACAACATACCTGCTTTTGATTGTACCCAGACACGCATCCCTATTGTCATTTCAGATTGTGTGCAAACCTGCTATTTTTATATATTCAGTACATTGTCCGTGTTACTTTGACAACATGTCTACCTCTGATTGTACCAAGACAAGCATCCCTATTGTCTTTCAGAATGTGTGCAGATCCGCTATTTTTATATATTCAATACATTGTCCTTGTTACTTTGACAACATACCTGCTTTTGATTGTACCCAGACACGCATCCCTATTGTCATTTCAGAATGTGTGCAGACCCGCTATTTTTAAATATTCAATACATTGTCCTTGTTACTTTGACAACATACCTGCTTCTGATTGTACCCAGACACGCATCCCTATTGTCATTTCAGAATGTGTGCAGACCCGCTATTTTTAAATATTCAATGCATGCAGATAACTTTTTTACTATTTCATGAAAAGACACGAAACAAAGAATCACCTCGTCTGTATATGGAGATGAACCATCAGTGCTACCAAGTGGCCATGCAAAAAAGTGCAACGGTGTAGAAACTATGTTTTTAACAGTGGGAAATATGTCGTAGTATTTTGCAACAAATATGAGTTTTGGACGATGATTTGATATGGTCTTTGTTTCGCGTAACCTCATAAACTATTAAGAAAGTTCTCTGCATATAAATGTTACTTAAACAAGGCACTTTTCCTCCGTTGTTATAGCAACACGCCATACCATTTAGTCACCACGCCATACCATTTAGTCACCTCGCCATACAATTTAGTCATCACGCCATACCATTTAGTCACCACGCCATACCATTTAGTCACTTACATTATGAAAAGTATTTCAATGTTGTGTCATTGTCTCCTAGATTGCAAGGACGGGCGATACGTGCGGAGGTGATAGCGGTGGTTCTCTGGTGATGGACACTGACCAACGATGGGTTCAGACTGGAATCGTTTCATGGGGAATGGGTTGCGACAAAGCTAAATTTTACGGTGTTTATACACACGTGGGCTTCTTTTATGACTGGATAAAAGAGAAGACCAAATTTGACGAAGAAGAAGTACCGCAGTTTCTGAACAATTAACTGCATATAACAAAAACATTTGTCTAACCTTTAGAAATTAATTTTCTATATTCTAGCCAAGTTTGACACAGTCGGTATATTCAGTATTTTGCGAATATAGATATGTTCGATATATAATGTCTAAAAAGACACATATTTTCTTGTATGTACCATTTAACAAACAATTGTAATGATGCATACATGTGCATGTTATTGATGAAAAAATGTGCATGTTATTGATGATTAAATATGCATGTTACTAACACTTCAATCGCTGGTTTGGGGTTGTGCGCAAATTAGATAAACAGTTGTATTTTCAATGAATCCATTTTTTAAAGGGAGTATATCACGAAAAATATTGTTATAAATGTCTTAAAAAACCCTTATTTTTAAAATTGATAAAGAGCAATTAATTATCATAGATAAACAAAATTCAAATGGTTTGGTTTCTCAAATCCACCAAAGCGTGACAAAATTGACATTTCAACCAGAGTGGTAAACATGCAACGAAATCCCCTTTCTAAAAATAGACAACACTTTAATATTGCTTGACGACCCTTACATCGCAATCGGACTCTTTCTAAGATGAAACCAATTTTACAACCTGTATGACGGATCAAACTGAGCACGTGACCAATTTAATACGTCACAAAATATGTTGCAATTTTACGCGGGAAATCTGTCGTAGTATAACCTAGGGCGTAGCCCAAGTTCTTTCCAATAAATTATTTTGGCATGTTTAAATAGATATATTTTTGATAATATGGGACTGAACAAGTATATATAGGTATTCTATATTGGAAAAAATGTTTGTAGCCAATTCAAAATGTTTATAAAAATTCTATATTGCCTTTAAACAGCGATTTACACTGATGCTTAAATTAACTACTGCATGACTCATTACACAGTTGTGTTCCTTTTTGTACAGAAACATTCCTGCTATGGAAAAATTTTTTTTTTTAAAAGATTCTATGTAGAAATTATTTTTTTTTACCGTGGAAATCCTAGACCTTATTTTATATAGAACAAAGAGCACAATTCAACTGTGTAATGAAAACAGCAGTGTTCTATTTGTTTCTCATTCTTATTTCAGACACTGGTTTTATCCCCTGTAAAACAACAATTCTTCATTGATAGTGTTGTATGTACATTAAAACAAACAATAATAAAATAATAATGCAGTGCACGGTGCTGTTTGCAACTCAAACGCTGCTATGTCCTTCACACTGCTGTATATAAACAAGCGTTTGTAGTGTTGTATTTATAACCATGTTTTGTTTATTGGTCTATTTAAAAACCTAAGCATTGCTTAGTAGCCAGTGTGTAAAAAGTACAACAATGGTGCATTTCCGAACAAAAAATATAAGATTTGATATGAAAACGCCTACTGCCTTTGAAAGAATAATAGTATCGGATTTCTAGTTGTCCTGTTTATCAAATGAACCAAACTGTCAAATTTTATAGTTAATTGTTATTTTAGAACTACAGTTTGTGAAGCTTTCATGAATTGGTGGCCATTGGTCAGTTTAATAGATATTTAAACCATTGAGTTTAAAAGAAATACAATAGTTTATATCCTGTATCACGACTCACAAACGGTACTCGAAATATGGTTTTAACTGGCATGAACGTTGATAAATCCTCCCATCCCAATGTCACTCGTAGTTCCACCTAATACGTATGTATTTAACATGTATCTATAATATCTATGTTTTTTCGCAACTTCCATTTCTGTTTTAATATATCTTAACATTTGAACTTTATTATAAAATTTAAGTTGTTATCGTGTATACTTAGCTAGAAATCCACATTTGTCATCATATTTTGTGTAATTATATTGTATTAAGGAGAGGAATCCTTCAAGCTTGTCTTTCATTCCAATCATTTTGACAAAATTGTTTGTAAATATGTAAT
Source organism: Panopea generosa (assembly GCA_029582155.1). Taxonomy (NCBI): domain Eukaryota; kingdom Metazoa; phylum Mollusca; class Bivalvia; order Adapedonta; family Hiatellidae; genus Panopea; species Panopea generosa. The sequence continues at coordinate 39,711,868 of CM055903.1, forward strand.
ACTGTAAGATATTCGAAATGAAATATGTTTAAATCAACTCAACAACGCAAATATTAAGTTTTGAACAAGAAAAAGAGTTATACAATATTGCAACATTTGGTCGCATACGCGGCGGTTTAAAAAAGTTTGATTTTCAATCGAACAGATTTGGATACACGTATGGATGTTACAGAAAATAAAGATATTACATTTACATAAAGATAGGCCCAATGTACAAATTAGATCATTTTATTGTAAAAAAGAAATTTAACGAAATATTTGAAGGTATGTGACATTAAAACTATAATGAGAAAAAGAATCTTCTGTGACTTTTACTATTTAAATTAAATGTCTCTGTTCTAACCACAATATCTTGAATACTTTGTCGAGGAAGATCACCAATGAATCTGAAAACAAGCTTATTCTTTAAAATGCATGATAAGATAAATAAATGTAATAAAGCCGTTTTCTGGCAAGTTTTATTTCAATAAAGCGTATTGTAAGCATTCAAGTCGTTGTGTTTTAATTATCAAATAATAACAACTAGGCAAAATGAGCTTTTGAACAAAAACAACAGAAAATGATAAAGGCACATAATAAAAAGTGGAATACAATACAGACATTATTCATTCATATTTGCAACAGTCCATATTCTTACAACAATTTAGTGCTAAGATATCTCTCCTTTTTTCAAAATTTCTATATGACATATACTAGAAGAAAATACTTGTTCTAAAGGACACAAATATACAAATGTCACAGACAACGCAACATACGGCTTTTAAAAAAATTACTTGTTCGGATGACTTGGAAAAAAAACCTTAACGTCTCACTACACAGTTGTGCCCCTTTTTTGCCACGGTGACATGATTATTGCGCTTTAAAAAATCCTATGTAATTAGGTTTGAAATATTTTCAAAATGGTTCATAGTTGTTGTGATTTAACACTGCAGATGAGTAGAACAACACTGGCATAACATTTACTACAATAAGATATCACTGGTGTTAAAAATGTGACTTTATAAAATTTTAACAGATGTATATATGAGCATTTGAGGACTTCTTTTTTAAAAAAATCTCAGGGTGTCAATGGACTGTCTTTAAAAATACCAAGCCGATCAACCAACCATTTATTGTGCATTTTTATATGGGGATTCATTCCTGCTATGAAAATACTTTAAAGCAATCTAAATGGAATAGATTTACCTTGGATATCCTAGACAATATGTTATATAGAACAAAGAATAAATTACAACTGTGTAGTGAGACCTGAAAAACCCCTGAATTTCTTACTACACTGTTGCACCCCTTTTTTGCCACGGTAACATGATTCTTGCGCTTGAAAAAGACCTTGGAAAAGTGTCTAATAATGATAACCTATCGTCTTGAATTTTTTTACATAACCTTTAGGGTCGAGGGACCATAGCTTCGTTTTTGCCATCGAGGGCTAACAGATTATCAATTAACCTAACCACTGTTTCCTGGGATCCTGGAAGGTTAACCAGTACTCGAGCACACCACATCTCCGCAAGTAACTGATAACTTTCCCCACTTAAATCAGTGGTGAGAGACAAATGATAATGAGACGCAATGTCGTATATCAATCATCACAGAGAATGTGGCCGGACGGGGATTCGAACTCACGACCACTGGATTGATAGTCAGACACGTAACCGACTGAACTATTCGAGCCCGTCTATATTGGAAAAGAATCTGCATAGCATAACACGTTTAAATTTAACCTATGTAATTAACCGCCTTGGAAAAAAAACTACAAAACATGTCTTCTTTTTAAGGTACCTATAGCAAATACCGCCTTGGAGAAGAATGTTATACTTCTGCTAAAGACCGATTACACATTAGTGAACATTAATTTAATATTAGTCTTTATACAGAACCTGATATCTCCCGAATTTGGTCTGTTAACCCCCAATAAAAAAGCACGAAATTCCATGACTGTCCCACTGAACGCTAACTAAACTATGACGTCATTCAAATTTTCCGTGAAGCAACTGACCAATCAACGTGCTTAAATGTGCTGCTTTTCAACGGACCCAATCGGGAAAGCTGGATTTGTTCAACAGACTATTTTGATATTAACTTAGTTGGTTTAAACATATTATATTTCGTACATTGCAACAATGCAACACCACGACCTTGACCTTACGGTAACTGACCCTTTACAAATCAAGGTCACCGTTTTCTGAATGCCTGACCTCACAAGAAACTTTAAGTTGGTTGGTGCGGTGGCTTAATAGTTATAGGCTGAAATTTAATTTCATTAAAAAGATCACAGGACCATAATTCAGTAAGACGTTATAACTGCGGGAGGAGCTGTGTCTGCAAGGTTGCTGGTCTAAAGTGTAATTGTGAAAAATAAGGTAAAACAAGAAATGGCTGTCACTCAATAAACTACCATTGAATTGGAACACCAAAACCACAGATCATTTTCAGATCATGTAACTGCTATACAGCAAGTTTCATTTGAAACGGCTAGAAACTGTGGAAGAAGTTTTGACCGCCTGGTTGTTAGTCCAAATTGCAATGTTACAGTTTACGTTAAAATACTAGTAACATATGGCCATAACTACAAAAACATAATATTTTCTGTACAGCAAGTTTCATTTGAATCGGATTAACACTGTGGGAGGAGTTGCTTCCGCAAAGTTGTTTGTCCAAATTATGACGTTAAATCTAAGTTAAAAAAACCCCCAAAGAGCCATAACTCATTCAAAAATAATTTACCAATACCAGAATACCACGGCCCATAATCGGATTAAAACTGTTGGAGGAGTTGCTTCCACAAAGTTGTTGGTTCCAAGAATGAGAAAAAAACTAAGTTAAAAGAACAACGGGCCATAACTTCTTCAAAAATAATTAACTTAAAATGCCAAGAACACAGGTATACATGTGTAGACCATGTACTTGTGGTACAGCAAGTTTCATTTGAATCGGGTAAAACTGTGGGAGGAGTTGCGTCCATAAAGCTGTTGGTCCAAAAGGTAACGGCCAGTAGGCTTCGAGAGTGATTTGTCTAATTTGTAAGAAATTGTTTCACAATCGAAGTAAAATACATGTAGATAAGTTTAAACTAGTCGGTCAGACGGACGGACGCCATTTGATTACCCCACAATTTTCTTCGACAAGCGGATAACAATAAATTTAAAACTTGAACGTCATTGTGTACAATGGGCGTCACTTGATCAACAGAAAGGAAAATATTGTTAAAACAATTATTGAAGAGTTGAATGCCCTCCTCCCAATTCAGTCCAAAGTTTTTTTTATTCGCGGTATGAAATACAGATGCACAGATGTCAAACGATAATGAAATCCACAAACCATATTTATTGTAGAACAATGATTTTCACTTTTCATCATTTAAGACAATTAAGTCCCACAAAAATCTAATATTTCGTTGTTTCCTCTATTGGTCATTCGTTAAAAGGCTTTCAAACGTTTTATTGTGCTCAATTATGACCCAAAATAACAAAGTAGTATCAAAATATAACGAGTATATTGTTGCGTTTTTATTGACCGTCAGTCAGTATAATTATAAAGTGATATCAGTTTGAAAGGGATCTAAGGCGCCGTCTCAAGATCACTTACCTCTCACCGCTGAGGTCGTAGGTTCGAATCCTCAGCTCGCCCCAAAAATTTTATGTGAGAAAGTTTGCCAGTTACTTGCAGAAAGGCGGTGGTTCTACTCGGATTTATCCTGAGGTCTTCCTCCACCAATTAAACTGGATATGCCACATATAACCTGTAATGTGTTGAAAATGGCGTTAAACCATATTCAGTTTGCGAACTTGTTCGAGGTCTTATGGGTATATCAACTGTGTTAATGCATTAGTAAAACTATTACTGAGTCTAAAATGTAAAACGGTTGAAAATAGGTTTCCTTGAACATTTGACCACAAATAAAACAACTAATACATTTGTTTTTCCCAAACTGATATAATATAAACTTTGCAAACCGATAATAAGGATATTAAAGACGCGCCAGTCTGAAGCATTGGTTAAAACTTCACACCCACTGTGTAACAAAACATGGCGTTGGTGGCTTTTGCAAATTTTAGTTAATGTAGTTTTTCGTGTTTTGTTTGTTTTTGTCTAGAAAATTACTAACAGTATTAATGGTAGCAACATTGCTATTGCAGATTGGATGTGTATGTTGCTTTGGTTTACACGGGTGGTGGCTGTGTCACTGGAATGCTAGCTGTATTTTATATTGGGCATCTATTTTCGTATTCACGTGCATGTATTTTCAATTATTTTTAGTTGATAACTATATTGTAATTTATCAAAATGTTGGGAGCGTGTTTCGAAGTGAAAGAGAGATATACTTAAATGCGGGTACCGTCTCGTTGGAACTGAAACATAAATGAATTAACACAGCCATTTTCAACACATTTCAGGTTAAGTTATGGGAAATCAAATTTCATTGGTGGAGGAACACCTCAGAATGAATCTGAGTAGAACCACCGTCCTTCCGCAAGTAACTGGCAAACTATCTCACATCAGTTTTGAGCCGGTGAATTGTGTCCTGGTAAGTGATAATGAGACTGTGCCTTAAACCACTCGGTCACGGAGGGCTCGTTAATACACATAAATAAACTTTATTTGAGTTACTTGCCGCACTATTGTATACATTCAAGAAATATTTGAAACATATACAATATAATTCGAATTAATACAAAAAATGATACTATCAATAAAAGCATAGAGTTTCTTTACATTTTTCGACAGCCTGAGGGTAATAATCAGAATATAATCTTGAAGTAAGAACAAATAACACACACACCACACACCACACTCAAAACACAAACACGCCCGCCCGCCCGCCCGCCCGCACGCACGCACGCACGCACGCACGCACGCATGCACGCTACCATCTGCGCAAGCATGCACAAACGAACAAATCAACGCACACATCTACGCACGCACGCACGCACGCACGCAACACACACACGCGCGCACACGCACACACGTACACACATCCACACACACATACAACAACAATAACAACAACACACACCACGCACGCACGCACGCACACACAAACAAACACACACGTATAACATAGTGTACAAAATGCATGAGTAAGAACAACGCTCAAAGCTGAACAGTACATAATTCATATGTTTGGATGCCATCCATTGCAAAGCTGCAAGAATACCAATAGATACGTATCTTTGTACAAAACAAAATACGCACAAAGATGTACAGCACAAATTGCATCAGTTTGGAAGTTGTCCCTTGCAATAAAGAAATAATTGATTCAAGTGACAAAAATGCCAACAGAAAAAGGATACGTTCAGGCGAGGGAAATTCTCACGAAAAGGACTTCCTGAGAAAAAAGGTGAAGTTCAAGTACAAATATATGTTACTGTACAAGATTAGCATGTTTAAGTTAAAATGTTCATGTTAAAATACAAAAACAACATGTTCAAGTGCAAACTTTTAAATTATAAATGTTTAAATTGAAAATGCTTATGTTAAAGTACAAAAACAACATGTTCAAGAACAAACCGATAATGTTTCAGTTAAAAATGCTATGTTCAAGTACAAACTGATAATGTTTATGTTAAAAATGCTCATGTTAAAGTACAAAAACAACAAGTTTAAGTACAAACTGATAATGTTTAAGTTAAAAATGCTCATGTTAAAGTACAAAAGGAACATGTTAAAGTACAAACTGGTAATGTTTAAGTTAAAAATGCTCATATTTAAGTAGAAAAGAAACATGTTCAAGTACAAACTGAACACAACACAGTGAATGTATGGAAAAAAAACTCTTTATCTTTCATTATTTTTATTGACAAAGTATCGCAGTTTGAAGAGTACGATTGTGAGAACACAAAAAGGTAATTTATATCACATATCTATAGACCCCACTGAAAAGTTTGAAAGATAAATGTCCAGCCTGAAAATTCAAAATTGGAATCGGAAATCTATTTTTAGAATTTGAAAATTGGAACCGAGGTTTTCCAATAGGAGGGTTAATATTGATATGGACTTAGACCGGGAACCATGGGGTCAAAATGGTAGTACCCGAAAGTACTTCAATAGAAAATTGACAGTGTCGTTCAAGATGGTGTGAGTGTGAAAATGCACTTGACAGGTACTATTACAATGTAAGCTTGTGAATGGGAATATATTTTCTCAGAGAATGGTGCAAAACTGAGTGGACTGGTAGCTATAACACACAGATGGGACTATTTCTTAGACGGTAAGAATTTTGCATAATTTGGCTGATTTGACCCCTGTATGTGAAATAGGGACACCTACTTTCGCTTTGAGCAAAATTGGAAGCAGTTAACTGTTTATTTTTGTGTTCTGCTTGAATTGAATATGAATTCTGGAAATTCTCATGGAGTTTGGAGCACAACTGTAAGTGTGACAGTCTACTGTGATAATATTACGGTCTATGTGAAATTAATGGTGGGCCAGCTTCATATCGGTGTTATTTAATTGGAAAGTGCCGGTGTCACGTTATATTCACACGCACTACGGAAAGTCCACGCTTTATGTGTGTACAATAAAGCTTTTTTATCTAGTGTTACTTAAAGTTAAGTATTGATATTTAAATGATTTGTTAAGAAGGTTAGAAGAAATAGTTCGTACAATAAAAGTGTTTAAAAGCACATTCAAAATCGATCAATATTGAGAAAATGTGCGGTTTTATCCTCGATGCGTTCTTTTTTTAAACCTTAATTCTCTAAAGATACTCAGGAAAGAAACAAGAAAACCTGACAAAATTTATTTGATATAATACATTTTCAAACAGGTCATATTGTCAAAGTTACCAATATATTAAGTTTTATAAGAAAAGAAATCATCCACAATTTACTCATTTCCGAGCAATGTATATATTCGGCATCAAATGGTTATTTTCAAAACCTTCATTCACGATAGATATCAAAAATACCAATATGAATTCTTCACAAGAACCATTTGGTATACTATATTTTCAATCGCTGATACTTTTAAAATTATCTTAATAAGCTTAAATTGATAAAAAAATAATGTTCCTCAAAAATGTATCCATTCTCGAAAATCAATATTTTGCCGCCATTGTTTCTACGCGTTCAGAAAAATCTGGACCCTAAATTAACAATGTTAATTTTTATTTTTATTTTATGACCTTTAATAATGCAAGTTTAATATATCAATATATAAACATATAAAGATATATTTTTCATTGTGCTTTGAGGGAAATATAAGAGATTAAATCCAGGTATTTGTTTCACAATATTTTGCCTCGCTTTCGAAAAGTCTAGTCGTAAATTTGACAACATACAAATCCTTCTGTTTTTTAATAGTTATATTAATTTTCTATAAAGAATAAACAATTGGGAAATTGAAAACATTTTTAAAAGAAAGATTAACAGGCTGAAGGAATTTACGAGTGCTTTTGATGAGTAATTTATGTTTAATTTGACACCTTCAAGGTGTGACGTCATATTTACATATATTGATGGTGGATTCACTTTTCAGAAATTCACAACTTTTTTAATTTAAAGTTTTGAAATTAAGTGTGGTGTAAGAAATGAATATGTCAACTAAAATATTGAGTATATATAGAATAGAAAACCAAATGCCCAGTTATAAAAATCTAGTGTTGAGTAAAGATGTTGTGTATCGAGTGAGAAAATCTAGTGTTGCATATGAAAATATAGTGTCAAACAATGAAATTGAATGTTCTGTGAGGATGTTGAGTATATACAGACAAGATAATCTAGTGCACAGTAAGGAAAATATATAGTCCAGTAAAGATGTTGTGCCTCAAGTGAGAAAATCTTATATCGCGTATGAAATTATAGTGTCAAATAAGGAATTTGAATGTTTTGTAAGGATGTTGAGTACATATAGATTTGAAATTCTAGTGCCCAGTAAGAAAAATCTATAATCAAGTAAGGATGTTGTGTATCAAGTGAGAAAATCTTGTGTCGCGTATGAAAATATAGTGTTAAAAAGAAATTTGAATGTCATGTAATGATGTTGAGTAAATGTTGATCGTAAAATCTAGTGCCCAGTAAGAAAAAATTATAGTCAAGTTAGAATGTTGTGTATTGAGTGAGAAAATCTAGTGTCGCGTATGAACATATAGTGTCAAACAACGAATTTGAATCTTGTGTAAGGATGTTGAATAAAATTATATAGATTAGAAGATCTAGTGCCCAGTAAGAAAATTCTATAGCCGAGTAAGGATGTTGTGTATCGAGTGAGTAAATCTAGTGTCACGTATGAAAATATAGCGTCAAATAAGGAATTTGAATGTTGTGCACGGATGTTGACTATATATAGATTAGAAAATTAAGTGCTCAGTAAGAAAAATATATAGTCAAGTAAGGATATTGTGTATCGAATAAAAAAATCTAGTGCCCAGTAAGAAAATTCTATAGCCGAGTAAGGATGTTGTGTATCGAGTGAGTAAATCTAGTGTCACGTATGAAAATATAGTGTCAAATAAGGAATTTAAATATTGTGTAAAAATGTTGAGTTTTCATAGATTAGAAAAATCTAGCACCCAGTATGAAAGATCCATAGCTGAGTAAGAATGTTGTGTATTGAATGAGAAAATTCAGTTTTAACCTATGAAAATAAAGTGTCAAATAAGGAATTTGAATGTCTTGTAAGGAAGTTGAGTATATATAGATTAGAAAATCTAGTACCAAGTAAGAAAAATCTCAAATCAAGTATGGATTTTGTGTATCAAGTGAGAAAATCTAGTGTTGCGTATGGAAATAGAGTGTCAAATAAAGAATTTGAATTTTGTGTTAGGATGTTGAGAATAGATAGATTAGAAAATCTAGTTCCTTGTAAGAAAATTCTTTAGTCATGTTACTCATGTATGGATTTTGTGCAACGAATGAGAAAAATCTACTGTCGCGTATGAAAATATAGTATTTAGTAAGAAATTTGAATGTTATGTAAGGATGTTGAGTATATACAGATTAGAAAATCTAGTGACCAGTAAGAAAAATATATAGTCAAGTAAGGATGTTGTGTATTGAGTGAGAAAATCAAGTGTCGCGTATAAAAATATACATACCCAACTTTCAATATCTGTGTCGCGTGAAAATCCGATAATATTTTTACTATAAACAAAGAAGGACGATTTTAGTTTAATCTTCATAATCAACAAACGTTAAAAATATCAAATTTATACTTATCACAAAATGTTGTTTAAAATGTCCTCTACGAGTTGATTTTTTTTTCATAATTTTAAATTAATTAATTTTTGGTCCTTTTTAGGATTTAAGACAATCACCCAGTTTCTCAATATGTTCTATATAATTTGAAGAATTTTTTTTGAGAAACTGGATAAAATTATTATCTCCGACACCTTTCTTCAACCACATTATTCCAAATGTGTACTTATCAGCATAACAAGATATTGTATTGAGCTTTCCAATGATATTATTTATATTAAAATAAGAGTTTATCTCTTTAATCCTCTTTACACTCTCAAGAACACTACTATATTTTTTTTTACAAGACGGAAAACATCGGCAACTTTCGGGATTTCTCGTGACTGTCCATATTCCAGATTACCGCACGGTAATTTATATCGTTATTACAACGCCCACTCGGGAGATTATCGGGGACATTTATTGTCTTTATTTCTTGTCTTTTCATGAAGTTATAAAGCAATTTAAATTGTGTCATGGAGTAAATACATACACGCACATAGAATTTCTTAAAAGTTTATAAAAAAAACAACACAACAATTCTATGGTCATTGTATTGATATTTTTATGTATTTTATTAAGTATTAGGAATTAAAAAGGATGTTATTATGCATAAGACTTCTTAAGAAGGAATAAATAACTGTTATTATATAAAAAAAGGAATCGATAGTTTTATCAAATATTTATGTTAGTTTTCATCAGACGTTTCGCGTAACGACGTCGAATTATATATTTTATAACAATTAATCGCAGCCTTTAAGATTAAGACAGAAACCATGTTTTCATTTGGCAAATGCCAATAAGTACATAACACATGTTTTAATTAGTTTGTACATCTGGTTCTAACTAATCAATGAGCAATTAACAGGTGAGTGTGAGGTGTGACAAATAATGCATCGGTCACATTTGACTTCTCCTGGAGGATACCTACTATGGTGTAATCTGTATTTTCTCTCTAGTGTCTTCTGTCTAGCATATATGATCAATTGTGATACTCGTTTTTAAAATAATTTTCTAAATTGGCGCGAAAGTGCACATGATATAATTTCAGTTTCTAAATAAATTACAGTTTTAGTGCATATTTTAAATAGAATTGATAAAGTGTACATACTAGTAAGTAAATGATATATATTTTGAGTGTACTTCAAAATCCCCATGGCTCAAAAATGACATGGTAGTCAAAATCCCCTCGAAAGAATTAACAGGGTGGTCAAAATCCCCTTGATGGGTAGTTAAAATCCCCATGGCAAAAATGATAATTATCAGCAAATAATTAACATGACCACATAAATAATTGACTGTAACAAACAAGTTTTTTGAAAAATTACAAAATGTAAAAATATAATTAATAACATAGTTGTTTGTGAATTTGCCGTTTTTATCAATTTTATGCTTGTGAATTTGCCTCTTTTTTTAAGAAAAAAACCCACAAAAATTACATTTAAGATTGAACACCCTCGTATATATATCGTACATATATGGGGATCAAGGGGTTTTTGACTACTCCTCTATTTTGACCAAGGGGATTTTGACCACCTTTTTAATTCTATCGAGGGGATATTGACTACCTTGTCATTTTTGAGCCATTGGGATTTTGACCATGGGGATTTTGAGCGTCCATGAAAACATATTTAAATTATGAACGTTTGCTATGATATGAAGCGTATCTTGTAATATTGTAAAGAATATTGTTCGCATGGTAAATGTATATAAGTGAGGCGCATATGCATTTTTATATAATATTTTACTACTACTACAACTACTACAATCACTACTGCTACTACAACAACAACAACTACTACTACTACTACT